>JAVJIF010015490.1:25000-51045 GCA_038442645.1 Agave tequilana | reverse complement strand
TTATGTATTTTGGGTGAAATTTATTCCTCAATTCCATTAGGCTTATAATTGCCCATGTAACGAGCATTCAGTCGGTGACACCCAACCGGACAGTTTTAGGGCACCAGGTGAGAAAAACACCCCTAGGACTTAAACACTCGAGCAGATAAGGCCACGAGATCAATGTTTTTATTATACGATGTACCCCTTTTAGGCGTGAATATCTATGCTCATGAGGCATAAATACCCAGCTTAATCAGAAGATACACATTTTTTTCTTTTTTTTCAAACTTATCTAATATCTTTTGCGTAAATACTAAGGCTTCTTAGGCCAAAGCACCTAGCTAATCAATAATTAGACTTGTTTTTTTTTTAAAGGCATAAGAGTCTCTGTTTTAAAACCCTAAGTGTGTAAGTGTATTTTGTGTGCATATGTCATCAAGGTAAATATCAAGACTAATTACTTTCCCAAATTTTCTTCCTGACGTAAAAATTAAACAAGTTATCTTATTTCGACCAAGTGTAAGAAATCCTAATTATGATTCTCCTATTCCTTAAAATTGACTTAAATTCTTACAAAAAATATATCAAAATATTGTCTACCTTTTCAAAAAGTTTTTTTTTATATATCCATTTTTTTAGTCATGTTAGAACCCTCCCCCACACTTATCTCATGCATTGTACCCAATGTATGAAAGTAATGTATAAGTGCATAAATAAAATGGAAAGGAGGAGAGTTACCAATACACTGGGTCAAAAAGACCATTGCCGTTTATTTACAGGCACGATCCAAGAAAGGTTTAAGGCGTTGACCATTACCTTAAAGTCATTTCCATTCTTGGGGTCACTGATCTCAACTGCACCATGTGGAAACACGGTTTTTACAACGAATGGCCCAGTCCATCTCGATTTCAATTTTCCTGGAAAAAGATGAAGCCTAGAATTATAGAGTAAGACTTTTGTCAGGGACAAAGGTCTTTCTGATAATGTGCTTGTCATGAAAAATCTTGACTCTATCTTTAGTGATCCTAGCATTTCATAGGCCTCATTTCTCAATTCTCCACTTCGGAAATTTGTAATTTCCGAAGGTCACCGGCCTTAATCAAATCGAAATTCAAATGCTGATTGCCATAAGGCTCGGTGCTCTAACTCAACGGGCAAGTGACAAGGTTTGCCATAGACTAACCTATAGGGAGACATTCCTAGAATTGTATTGAAAGCGGTCCTGTAGGCCCATAGAGCATCTACAGTTTGATGGACCAATCTTTTCGGTGGCTCACAGTTTTCTCCAAATAAGCTTGACTTGTCTATTTGAAAACCTCAACTTGCCCACTGGTTTGAGGATGATATGGTGTGGACAACTTGTGAGTTATGGCATACTTTCGCATAAGGGCTTCAAAAAGATCTATTGCAAAAGTGAGTGCCATTATCACTGATGATAGCACGAGGTGTTCGAAGCGGGAAAAAATGTTCTCTTTCAAGAACTTTATGACAACTTTATTATCATTAGTTTACATGGAATGGCTTCTACCCACTTGGACACGTAATCACAGCAACCAATATGTATTGGTTTCCAAATGAGTTAGGAAATGGACCTATAAAGTCGATGCCCCAAACATTAAAGAGTTTCTATTCTAGAATTGGGTTGAGGGGCATCATATTTCGGTGTGAGATCCGTCCTACCATTTGGCATCTAGGACACGTCTTGCAATATTCATAAGCATCCTTGAACAGAGTGGGCAATAAAACCCACTTTGGAGCACCTTTCAGCAGTCTTACGGGGACCAAAGTGCCACCGCATGCAAGTTCGTGACAAAAGGACAGAACACTCCTAACTCCTCATCGGGAATGCATCTCTAATAATTTGGTCGAACAGTACTTGAAAAGAAGGTTCCTCCCAAAAGAAATACCGGACTGGGATAAGAACCGGTAAACATCATTTTTGGACCAATGAGACGGAGTTTGGTTTGTGACTAAGTAATTAACTATACAGCAAACCAAGGTTCCCTAGAGATGGCTAAGAGATGTTCATCAGGAAATCCTCATGATGGGTAATTCGTTGCATGGAGAATTAGGTATCCGTGAGAGGTGGTCAGCAACGATATTTTCTACGCTTTCTTATCTCGAATCTCAAGACCAAATTCTTGAAGAAGGAGGATCCAACGGATGAGTCGGGCCTTGGCATCCTTCTTCATCATGAGGTAACTAAGCGCAGAATGATCGGTGAAAACGGTGGTTTTGGACCCTAGAAGGTAGGGCGAAACTTCTAAGGTAAACACTACTGTCAAGAATCCTTCTCGGTCGTAGTGTAGTTCATTTGAGCATCGTTTAGAGTCCTACTAGAGTAGTAGATCACATGCTGCTTGTTATCAATGCGTTGTCCTAGGACAGCGCCTATGGCAAAATCAGAAGCATCGCACATGATCTCAAACGGCTTAGACCAATACGGGGCAGATATGATTGGTGCAGAAATAAGCTCTTTCTTAGCTTCTCCCAAGAATCTATGCACTCAGTATCGAAAGTGAAGGACACATCCTTAGCTAACAGATTAGTCAAGGGCCTAGCAATTTTGCTAAAATCCTTGATAAATCGTCGATAAAAACCAGCGTGTCCTAAGAAGGAATCTAATGTCCTTAACGCATTTGGGCATGGGAAGCTTAGCAATAACCTCGATTTTGGCTCTATCCACTTCAATTCCTTTCTTGGAGATTTCATGACCCAAGACAATTCCATGTTTTACCATGAAGTGGCATTCTCCCAGTTCAGTGTCAGATTTTATCAGCACAACGTTGGAGGACAAGTTCAAGATGGTGGAGACATTGAGTGAATGAATCTCCGTAGATGGAGAAAATCATCCATGAAGATTCTAAGAAGCGTTCTACCATATCTGAGGAAAAGACTCAAACATGCAACGTTGAAACGTTGCTGGGGCATTGCATAAGCCGAAGGCATTCGACGATAAGCAAATGTCCCAAATGGACATGTGAACGTAGTCTTTTCTTGGTCCTCAGAGCGATAGGGATCTGGTTATAGCCGAGTAACGTCCAAGAAACAGTAATACTCGTGACCGCCAAACGTTCAAGCATTTGATCAATGAAGGGAAGTGGAAAATGTCCTTACGAGTTGCAGCATTTAGTTTCTATAGTCAATGCAAACTCGAATCTTCGTGGGAAGTCGAGTTTGAACCAACTCCTGTTTCGTTTTCCACTACGGTGAAACCAGATTTCTTTGGGACCGCGTGGACAGGACTGACCATTGGCTATCAGAAATGGGATAAATTATCTCATTGTCTAAGAGTTTTATGATTTCAGCATGAACAGCCTCTTGCATTATAGGGTTTAACCTACGCTGCGGGTCTCTCTTGGGGTGGCGTCTTCATTGAGATGGATGCGGTGTTGAACGATGGTTGGACTTAATCCTTGATATCAGTCATAGTCCACCTGATGGCTTCCTTATGTTTTCTTAGAATTGCTTTCAAATCTTTTTCTTCCCCGTCATTCAAATGGAGGCAATGATGACGGGAAAGGTCTCTTGTTCGCCTAGATAGGCGTACTTGAGATGCGCAGGTAGGCTTTCAATTCTAAGGAAGAGAAGGCTCACTAGAAGGACTAGTCAAATCTGTTGGCTCCATGTGGTGAAATAGGGTTTGAGGCCCAATTCACAGCAGAATCTACAACTTGATCAAGATTAAAGTTGTCAGACTCTAACTCGAAGTCAATCTCCATTTCTGATCATTCTTCCCGTGCTCACTTGTCAAGTTCTCAATTAGGTTGACTTCAAATGTTTGGTCCTCGATATCGCGGGGTTATTTCCAGATTGAAGACATTGACTTCTCTAGTCATATCTCCAAAGGTTAATCTCATAGACCCATTCCTACAATTGATGATGGCATTAGCAGTGGCAAGGAATGGTCGACCTAGGATGACAGGAGTTTGAGCCTACGATTGGAGTTGGACACAGGTTGTGTCTCCAGAACTATGAAATCGACAGGGTATATGAACTCTCCTACCCGGATCAGGACATCGTTAATTTCCCCTTTTGGAACTTTAACAGAACGGTCAGCCAGTTGGATGGTGACTCGAGTTGGACTAAGGTCACCCAAC
The DNA here is from genome assembly GCA_038442645.1 of Agave tequilana. NCBI lineage: Eukaryota > Viridiplantae > Streptophyta > Magnoliopsida > Asparagales > Asparagaceae > Agave > Agave tequilana. The sequence continues at coordinate 46,963 of JAVJIF010015490.1, read as the reverse complement.
CCGAGTTGTTGATAAACAGAGATGGAAGCAAGTTGATACTTGCCCCAAGTCAAGAAGTGCACAACTAATCTCGGCTTGTCCTATTGTGCAGGCAATGGTGGGACTACCTGGATCTTTGTACTTGACAGGGATAGGACCGATAATAGCTCACTAATATTAGTGGCTAAGAAAACCTTCTTTGGAACATTAGTCTTTCTCTTTTGGTGCACATGTCCTTAAGAAACTTAGCATAGGAAGGAACTTGTTGGATGGCATCAAGAAGTGGCACGTTTATTTCACTTGGTTAAAACATCTCGATTATCTTGTCCATGTGAGGATTTTGCTTGTTATTTTTCAGCCTATTAGGAAATGGTACTATAGGCTGGTGCACCTGGCTGGCTGACTTGTCTTTTCAGACTCGTCAGAAGGAAGAAATTGGATTAGAGGAGGTGGAAGCTTGATTTTGGTTGTGATGAATGGATTTGGGGGTTGACACTTGGTTATCAACTTTCTTTCCTGACCTCAATGCATGCACAACATTACATTGATCCTCAGCCAAATGAGCTTGTTGGGAATTCTCGGATTGGTGACTGGCTGACTAGGCAAGGTACCTTTTGTCTCTCATTCTGTGAGTTGGCTAGTTGACTCATTTGAACTCTAACCTCTGAATGGTCTGCATGAGAGAGTCTTGGTTTTTCATATATCTCTCCATGTTCTTTCAAAGTCAGTCATTCTTCTTTAATGAGGATTCGGAAGGAGGATTGTTGAGCTTGGTTGGGAAAGTTTTTGTTGATAATTCGGAAAGTTGGGTGGATGATTGGGAGAATTGTTATGGAAATTGGAGAAGTTGGGTTGATGATTGGAAGAATTGTTACCATGATGGAAGTGGTTAGCATGATTGGATCGTGAATGGTCATTGTTGTTTTGGCTCCATGAGATATTAGGGTGATTTCTCCATCGGGATTGTATGTTGGTGCGTAAGGATGTTGTTCGGTCTTGAAAAGGCCGCATTCATCGGTTCGTGGTAGGATTGCTGAGCCTGAAACACTGGGCATCCTCGAACACATGGTCATGGCTTGACAGTAAGTGCGGCCCGGGGTGGAAATTGGTTCGTTCTGAACTGATTGACTGGACTTGGTTCTTTCGTTTCTAGAGCTTCCAGTCTTCTAGCCAAATTAGCTAACTTAGCCTCATTAGCGATAGACGATTCGATGGAATGGAGACCTCCTTTTGAAGAGATTGAGTTAGGATCCTAGAGGTCTCACTAGCAGATTCCCATTGGATGGTCTTCTCAGCCAAATTTTCATACAAATTCATCCTTCATCTTCATCTTTCTGCAAGAAAACCCCCTTGGCAATACTTTCTAAGAGGGTTTTGGTGGAATAGTCTAAACCATCATAGAGAATTTGGCATTGTCGCCATTTCTCTATTCCATGGTGAGGACATTGGACAAGGAGGTCCTTAAAGCGTTCAAAGTACCTCCAGAACGGTTCACTAGGCTCTTGCTGAATTGCATGATCGTTTTCCTAATGAGAGCGGTTTTATGGATAGGATAGAATTTCTTCAAGAAAACCTTGATGAAACCATCCAAGACGTGATGGAACCGGCTGCTAAGCTGTAAAGCCACTTCTTTGCTAGGTCCTTAAGTGCAAAAGGGATAAATCAACCTAATAGCATCATCTACAAGGTTGGGATTTCATCATAAGACATACTTCCTCAAATTCTCTTATGAAGAAGTAGGCATCTTCGGACTCTAGACCATGAAACTTGGGGAGTGTGTTGATGAATGAGGCTTGAGCTCGAAATTGTATTCACCAACCGATGGAAGTTGATTGTAGTGAAAAGTGCATTTTTATCATAAATTTACCATCACATTTCATATTTATTCATTTAATTCTGCACATTTACTAATATTTTATTATTATTGTGTGCAGGCTCGAAATATTAAAAAGAAAGAATTAAAGCCTAAAAAGAGCCCAAAAGCCCACATTTAAAGCCCAAGTGCAAAAGTTGCAATTATCAAATGTCAAAAATGCAATTACCCAAGGGCTAAAGTTGCAAATATTAAAGAAGAGGAAGGATAGACTTCTATTCAACCCTAAACACTTGCAGATAAGGATAAAAGCCAAAGAAGGGGAATTTAAAATCACAAATTCGTGGATAAAAGATTGGGATCTAGGTAACTTGATTCCCAAGTTTTATCCAAATCCAAAGATAAAGAGCCAGGATGCAACTTCCAGAAGGAAACGCTCAGATGGACGGACCAGGGAGGCCACGCGCCAAAGCGCGTGGCCAGCCGCCACCATAAGGCCGCGGAAACGCGGCCTAAGCCGCGTTTCCGCGGCAATCTTGACGATATCTGGCCAGCTGTTTTCGTATGAGAGTTGTGTTGGGGACTCTACCTCCTTCTGCACCTATAAATACCCCTGCAGTGCAACTGAGAAGAGCGTCCAGAGGCAGAGCCAGAGGGCCAAATCTAGGGTTTTAGGCTTCTTCTTCTAGTTTAGATTTTCTTTTCTCTTTTGTAATCTATTTTTCCTTTTTGTAAACTGAGAGGAGATGATGTTCTCATGGAGGAAGGAGATCTACTTGTACTGAGGGTGACAATCGGTGTAAGTTTTGCTTTTCCGCCATTGTTAAATAAATCGAATCGAGGTTCGTTCTTTTTATTATGTTATGTTCTTTTATTCTTGTTGATTCTTGTGTATCTCAGTTTTTGTTTTCTTCTATTGTTGTCTCTAATGTCTTGCTCCACCATGAGAACCAATTGCTTCGAGACTGCCTAGCCTAAGAAGAGCCCTTGATGGCCTATGGCGATGAAACAAGTCTTCATAGTTTGTCTTTTATTTTCATAGTGTAGATTAAGAAGGCGGACGATCCTATACGCCATACTTGTACGCCTTCCAAGAAAAGGTAAATCGTCGCAACGGTTCAAAGGTAAGCAGACTGAAGAGGTAGTATGTGTAGTTTGCTTTTTTATTTCTTTAGTTTAGATCTCACACTACCACATTCTCAATTCTTTTCTTCCATTGTTAAATATCATTTCTTCTTCTCTATTCTTTCTTCCTAACTTAACATTAAAATAATAAAATTTTTTTAGAGATAACTTACAAACGCTTCCATCGCTAGTCCCTCCCAGAGGATCACGACCCGCATAAGCCATTGCTACGCGGGATTAGAATTGAAAACCTTACACAACTTGTTCTAAATCTAATATTATTTATTTTATGTGCAGGTAAAAACTCAATCAACAAATTTGGCGCCGTTGCCGAGGAGGGACGGAAGTTATTCTCTAATAATAAAAAAATTGTTAACTTATTCTTTTATTCTTTTTGTTTGCAGGTTTGGAGAATAGAAAAACAACAGCAGAGTGGACATATAGCAACTCTGTGCCTCTGCCCTCGAAGGCAGAGCATCAGAGCCTACTATAGTGCACGGATCCACGGCAATAGCCGCGGAAACGCGGCCTTAGTAGTGAACTACTAACTGCAATTTCTGCAGGTTGCTAAAAATGCAATATCTGTTTTCTGCTCTGTTAAAATTTGTTCTGTGATAACCCTGCAGACTGCTAATTAATCAACAGTAAAATATTTGTTGAAAAAAAAAAAATTTGATTAGACGTTTGCATATTAGGCACGTGTCTTTTCAATTCCTTTATTTTACTGTTGAAGAGTGCTGGAGGAAGGTACGTTCGCATTGCATGTAGAATAGGACTCATCTCTTGGTTGATGCTTTGAGTGAATCTTATTTACATATTTTGTACACTTGCACAAATTTATTCTAAGGGCATAACCCATTAACAAGATAAGGTGGGGATTTCATCACCCTCCTTAGCCCAAAAAATCATATCCCAAGCACTCACTAACCAAGCCTAACTTAAAATTAGTAGACGTTGGCCCTAGGGACATCTCGGACTCAATTAGGAGATTATCCTAAGGGGGAACGGTGCTGGAAGTTGACTCCTGCCAAATCAGTGTTTAGGAAGGGGATTGAGGGCGAAAGCCCGAAGATTGGTGGTTATTTAATTAAGGAACGTCTTTGACGGAAAACCTCCCACCACTCTTGCCCTGACCTGGCCGATTAACTTGTGGTCAAAGTCTGCACCCTACCTCTCGTGGACAGTCTAACCAGTTAGGAGTCGTCTAGGTCATAGGTCTACCCTAACTTAGGTTAGAATTTTTTCTTTTTGTTTGTTTATTTGTTTGTTTTCTTTTTCTTTGTTTGTGTTTGTGTAATATGGCATATAATAATTTTTCAATTTTAATCCATATTACACACCTAACTATTTTGGGATATTACCAACCTGGCATATCACAACTTTGACCAACCTAGTGTGCCGGAATGGTCTTATCCGAATTACTATAAACCATGCCCCCATCTTATAACTATAATTTCCATAATAATTTCAACTCTTCACAGAGTTCATGGGGTTTCGATTCCCCCGAGTCCAATTTTCCACCAACTTGTCCTCCGTATCCACCTTGTCCACAAATTCCCAAGATTCATACTCAGATCCACCCAGTCAGAATAGACTACCATCTATCCAGGAAATGATGAGTATGCATGAGTCCAAGCAACAATTACCATCAATCGCAGACATGATTATGCGTGAGTCCACCAAACTCACAGCTTCATCACGATTACACTTCCTCTTTTCAAGTCCAATCACAAAATGATGCACCTATTGACTATGAAAAGATGCTTGAAGCCATGACTCAGGCTAGATTAGCCGTGATCATGATATAGATATGATGGTTCAATCTTTACGTTCTCACCGTTCGGCCATTTCTGATATGGTTAACCATTCTGTTAGAGTCGACGAACCAAGTTGCTTTGGACAACAAGATTCTAATTCAATGCCATCATGTGAACTTGCCGAAACTTCAAATTTTGATAACTTGGCAAGTTTTTCCTTTCCTGAAATAGAACTTGAGCATGAATATGATCATGAACCCCAACTCGGTGATTCAATTCTACTTCCTGATTCAATAATGACTCGGTGTCTCCACCTGATTTCACTTTTCCCGAGTCAATATTGGATCCTGTTCCAATTCATCATGAAATTGAATCACCATTTTTGATGATCATATTGAACTTGACCAATTTTGCAATTTGAAAGTCCCATGGATAAATTGGCAAGTTCTCATTTTTATAATATTGAACCCAATGAGATATGTGACCTAGATTCTCAAATCTATGATCAAGTTCAAATTCCCGAATCATTATTGACTCGTTTTGTTACCCGACTTAGGTAATATTTTCGAGTCAGTTTTGATTCCCACTCATATCATTCCTGAACTTGAATCACCAATATTGAGTCACATTCCATTGTGGGAAGATGATTGTGGACTTGAGTTTCAACTATTGATTTGGACCCACTTCCTGAACCTAGCCCGACTCCTGAACCCCTACTTGATTTAAGTTTCTTTCCTGAGTCGGTATTCGTTCCCGTACCTATGACGTCCAAGTCAATCATTCCATCTTTTCATACTCCATTTTGGGACAAGGAGGTTGACACAATTGACTCTGAAATTCATTATGAAATTTGGACATTTGATGGGGTGGAAATTTTAAAAAATAATTATACATACATTTTAGTGGGTTATGTAAGAAAAAATTTCTGGTGGGTTCCTACGAATTCCACGAAAATAGATTGGGCCGCATTTCGTGGACCAATTAGACCACCACCGGAAACACCACCTTAAGGTAACTTCTGCCTTCCCTTGTTCTTTTTCATGCATATATGCATTCATTCATACATTGAGGACAATGCATGAGATAAGTGTGGGGGGAGGTTACTAACATACTAACATAGGTAGAAACTAACAAAAATTTGCTAATAAAAAAAAAGTTATAAAAAGGACAATATTTTGACTTATCTTTTGAAAGAAATCTAAGTTAGTTTTAAGGATTAGGAAAATCATGATTAGGATTTCTAAAAACTGGTCAAAATAAAATAAATTGTTTAAATTTAGGTATAGGAGGAGAAATTGAATAATTAATTAGTCTTGATTTTTACCTTAATGAAATGTGCATACCTAATGCATATCTAGGATTCTAAGACGAAGAACTTTGTGCTCATATAAAAAAAAAAAAAGAAAATTACTAATTAAGCTGGATACATGTGCCTCAAGAAGCATAAGTATTCATGCCTAAAGGTGAATAAATAAAATAAAGTCCTTAGTTTTGGGGCCTAGTTCACTCGAATTGAGTCCGCGGGGTGTTTTCTCACCTGGTGCCCTAAAGCAAACGGTTTGGGAGTCATCGACTTAAGTTCGTTACATGGGTGGATTAGAAAGCCTAAAAGGAAATTAAGGAAAAATTACTTAATATGTACTAACACATCTAATAGTCAATTAGTTAGGTATGAGGGCCTCAAGAAGCCTTGATACTTACACGAAAGAAAATTAGATGAGTTATACATATCAAAAAAAAAAGTATATATAATAAATAAATATTAAAGAGGCATGAGAGTCCAAGTTAAGGAATTCCTAGTATAAATTCATAAGGATGCATATGATTTTTGGTAACGAAAAAGACTATATTAGAAATTCAATTTGATCCTTACTTAAATGAATAACAATTTGCTTTATAAAGACTAAGTCTAAGAATGAATAAAAATGATAATCCTAAAACTTATAGACTACTTAGTCTCTTCAAACGTATTCAAATATTTTCCTTTTTATAGATTTTGTGGGTAATCTGCTGAAACCCTCACGAGACAACACTCGTCCTCTAGGGTAACTAGAGGTTTAACGGCTTGTTGCACATGCTAAGTGCAACCGTGATTCCTACGAAAGTGAGTTAGGTTAGATTAATTTTCTTTTCTTTTTATCTTGTTTTTACTCGAGGACGAGCAAAAAGATAAGTGTGGGGGTGTGATTGGTAGTGAAAAGTGCATTTTTATCATAACATTTACCATCACATTTTCATATTTATTCATTTAATTTGCACATTCACTAATATTTATTATTTATTGTGTGCAGGCCTCGAAATATTAAAAAGAAAGAATTAAAGCCTAAAAAGAGCCCAAAAGCCCACATTTAAAGTCCAAGTGCAAAAGTTGCAATTATCAAATGTAAAAATTGCAATTACCCAAGGGCTAAAGTTGCAAATATAAAGAAGAGGGAAGGATAGACTTCTATTCAACCCTAAACACTTGCAGATCAGGATAAAAGCCAAGAAGGGGAATTTAAAATCACAAATTCGTGGATAAAAGATTTGGGATCTAGGTAACTTGATTCTCAAGTTTTATCCAAATCCAAAGATAAAGAGCCAGGATGCAACTTCCAGAAGGAAACGCTCTGATGGATGGACCAGGGGAGGCCACGCGCCAAAGCGCGTGGCCAGCCGCCACCATAAGGCGCGGAAACGCGTCCTAAGCCGCGTTTTCGCGGCAATCTTGACGTATCTGGCCAGCTGTTTTCGTATGAGAGTTGTGTGGGACTCTACCTCCTTCTGCCTATAAATACCCCCTGCAGTGCAACCGAGAAGAGCGTCCAGAGGCAGAGCCAGAGGGCCAAATCTAGGGTTTTAGGCTTTCTTCTTCTAATTTAGATTTTCTTTTCTCTTTGTAATTTCTATTTTTCCTTTTGTAAATTGAGAGGAGATGATGTTCTCATGGAGGAAGGAGATCTACTTGTACTGAGGGTGACAATCGGTGTAAGTTTTGCTTTTCCGCCATTGTTAAATAAATCGAATCGAGGTCGTTCTTTTTATTATGTTATGTTCTTTATTCTTGTTGATTCTTGTGTATCTCAGTTTTATTTTTTCTGTTGTTTCTCTAATATCTTGCTCACCATGAGAACAATTGCTTCGAGACTGCCTAGCCGAGAAGAGCCCTTGATGGCCTATGGCGATGAACAGTCTGTTCAACAAGTTCAAGTTTGTCTTTATTTTCATAGTGTAGATCAAGAAGGCGGACGATCCTATACGCCATACTTGTACGCCTTCAAGAAAAGGTAAATCGTCACAAACGGTTCAAAGGTAAGCAGACTGAAGAGGTATATATGTGTAGTTTTGCTTTCTTTTATTTCTTTAGTTTAGATCTCACACTACCACATTCTCAATTTCTTTTCTTCCATTGTAAATATCATTTCTTCTTATCTTTTCTTTCTTCCTAACTTAACATTTAAAATAATAAAAAAATTTTAGAGATAACTTACAAACGCTTCATCGCTAGTCCCTCCCAGATGATCACGACCCGCATAAGCCATTGCTACCGCGGATTAGAATTGAGAACCTTGCACAACTTGTTCTAAATCTAATATTATTTATTTTGTGTGCAGGTAAAAACTCAATCAGAAGTGAAATGCAAGATGGAAGTGAGGTCCTAATGGGGTAGAACTATCCTGCAGTGATGTGTTGATGAGCCATCACGGATCTGGTCTTGGTTCAAACTTGGGTGATGATGTGTTTCTAGTCAACCTAGATGAATTAGGGTCTCTCGACCACACTTGCATACACAATCACAAACACAAACAAGTTCAACCAACGGTCAACAATAGAAATCAACCAAGCCTAGTCTAAGGTAACCTCGACCTAGACAATTCCTAACTGGTTGATTGTCCACTAGAGGTAGAATGTAGACTTCGACCACAAGCTAATCAGCCAGGTTAGGCAAGATGGTGGGAGTTTTCCGTCAAAGACATTCCTTAATTAAATAACCACCAATCTTCGGGCTTTCAGCCCTCAATCCCCTCCTTGACACTGATTTGGCAGGAGTCAATTTCCAACACTTCCCTCTTTAGGATAATCTCTAGTGAGGTTCTTCTAGATGTTCGAGATGTCCTAAGGCCAACGTCTATCAAATTTTACTTAGGCTTAGGTTGTGCGTGCTTGGAGATGGTTTGTGGGCTAAGGAAGGGTAATGACTTCCCTACCTTATCTTGATTGGGTTTTGCCCTTAGAATTGATTCGTGCAAAGTGTGCAAGATATAGAAAGTAACATTCAAAAGCAAATATCACCCAAGAATGTTTCCTATACTATATGCTATGCATACATACTTGTCTCCAGCTCTTTCAACAGTAAAGGAATTGAAAAGACTTGTGCCTAGAATGCAAATGTCTAATCAATTTTAACTTTCAACGAATATTTTACTGTTGACTTAAAAACAGGGATGTTGGATAGCAAAACTAGCACAAATATGACATATAAAAACTAAAATTTTTGCGAGCAATATGTCCTGCAAAACAAAGTTTTTAGTAGTCCAATGAAAATTTTCAGATTTTTGTAAAGCAATTTCTTGAAATTCTGTTTCCTACTTTCTAGAGTAGGGGCACAGAATTTGCAAGTCTTATTGGCAAAGCTGGAATGCAAGATTCTTGATCTTCGAGTCCCTGAAACAATACACAAAACTTGTTAAAACAACTACACCGTTCCTCCCGGCAACGGCGCCCAAAAATGATTGCTAAAAATAAAAGAAACAATCAATGAGTTAAGAATATACCGTGTAGCTTGTGGCTAACGGGTCGTGTCCACAAGGAGAGATGCGATGGAAGCTTTTTCAGTGAATCGTTTAGAACAAGGAGTGGTGTTCGTTTTTTTAGGAAAAAGAGAATGGAAAGAAAGAAATGAATGAAAGAAAAATTGCAACTTTTAGAAAAGATTTTGGAGAAGGTGATTTAGAAAACTTGGAAATTGCTTTATTGTTTGTAATAATAAAGAGAGTCTGGGCTCACTATCTCACTACTCAATTGTTCATTCTTCTCTTAAAAAGTTAAGTTCCTCAAATGATCACTTGCGAAACTTAGAGTTGTCTTTGGAAAGCTTAAGTAAAGCACATAAGATGTTAGGAAAGTTGAGTCTTTTTCTTCAAGAAATCGTGGAATCGAATGTTAAAACAGCAAGCGCGAAGAAACAAGAATGAATTAAAAACGATTTGAGAGAAGTTCATGAAAGAGTTGTGAATTCAACTATCCAAACCCATCCTCATGTGCCTTCAACAACACTTTCAAAAGAAAGGCTTTTAAGTGAGGCATTCATATGAGTCATCGGGTCTTTTTCTTTTAAAAACAGAAGAGAAGAAGAACGAGAGAGTTCGATAGCAAGCCCAGAGAAAATGTTTAGTTATTCATGGAAAACGAAGAGGAAAACAAAGATATAAAGCAACTCATACCGTACTGCAATTGGAAGAGAAATTGGATCGACTTTGTATTGTTGTCACTTCAACCGTCAAGTACAAGCTCTCAGTCCTCTCTCTCACAAGTTTTGAAACTGGACTACAACTTAAAAAGCAAGATTACAAATTTCGTTCTAGCTAACACAAAGCCTAAATCCTAAGAAAATAAATGTAAAACTTAATTCTAGTCTTCGCTGCATTTTCTCTGCTGAAGGAGGTATTATAGCCAAAAACCAAAGGAGGCGAATCCCGGGAAGATTGGGGGAGCAAACGCCCCCCCAACAGATACAAGTAGGCCGCGGAAACGCAGCTTGGGCCGCGTTTCCGCGGCCTTGGTGTGGCCAGGTGGCCACACCAAGAGGGGGGGCTTCTGTTTGAAGATTATCCCGTATCTCCTGCTGGTTTTCTCGTTTCTGCTCCAACCGTTGACGAAACAGGCTTGATTTTGAGGCTTCAATCGCTCGATTCAGGAAAGATTTTTTCTCAACCTCTTGATTTGCCAAGATTTAGCCCAGATTTCTTTACTTCGAATTAATTCTAAATTAATTCAGAATTGGTGGCTTTGGGCTTGTTCTCCTTTCTTCCTTAAGCATTTGGGCCTAAATTTAGCAAAGAAAAAAAGACACTTATTAATATCATTTATTAGCTAACAGTGTGGTAAAGTGACAATATAAATGCAATGTATGTGACAAATCACTCTTAAAGGCCTTGTTCAGGCCAATACGTGCTGAAGGTTTGATTTTCGTCAAACTTCCCAATTAATACTAAAAACAACTTTAATTGTAGTAATTTATATAAAAAACTATGTAATACTACCCCTGGTTCTTGAAAACTACATTTTCTCCCCGTTTGGACCCTATTGGGTTCTTATAAGGCCTTGTTCAGGCCAATTCAGTGTGAAAGGTTAATTTTTGGTCAACGTCTAAATTAAGAATAGAAACAAGTTTAATTAATAGTAGTTATATATAGAAACTATGTGATACTACTCTCGGCTCTTAAAAACCATATTTTCTCCCCTTCTGGGCCTTTCTCGGCTCTTATAAGGCCTGGTTCAGGCCAGCCGAGGCTGAAAGTTTGACTTTTGGTAAAACTACCTAATTAAAACTAGAAACAAGTTTAATAGTGTTAATTATACATAAAACTATGTAATATCCTCTCGAATATTGGAAAGTACATTTCTCCTTATTTGGATCCTATGGCTAATTTGGGCTGAAGTTTGACTTTTGGTCAAACTTTCAATTGACACTAAAAATAAGGTTAATTAGCAGTAATTATGTATAAAACTATGCAATACCACTCAGTGCTCTTGAAAATCAAATTCTCCTCACATTTGGGTTCTATTTGGCTCTTCTAATGTCTCATTTAGGCCAATCAGAGCTAAAGGTTTGACTTTTATTCAAACTTCCTAATTAAGAATAGAAACAAGTTTAATTAGTAGTAATTATATATAAAACTATGTAATACTACTCCGGCTCTTGAAAACATGTTTTTCCCCTTTAGACCCTATTCGGTTCTTATAAAGCCTCGTTTAGGCCAATCGGGTTGAAAGTTTAACTTTTAGTTAAACTTTCAGATTAAGTCTAGAAACAAGTTTAATTAATAGTAATTGTACATAAAAACTATGTAATACTACTCCTGGCTCTTTAAAGACAAATTTTCTCTCTGTTTAGGCCCTATTAGGCCCTTATAAGGCCTACTTCAGGCTAGTCGGGGCTAAAAAATTGACTTTTGGTCAATCTTTCAAATTAAGTACAGAGATAAGTGTAATTTATAGTAATTATATATAAAAACTATGTAATACTACTTCTAGCTCTTAAAAACCTCATTTTCTCCCCGTTTAGACCCTATTCAACTCTTATATGGCATAGTGCAAGCTTAACGGGGCTGAAATTTGACTTTGGTCAAACTTCCAATTATCAAACATCCAATTAACACTAGAAACAAGGTTATTTAGTAGTAATTACATGTAGAAACTATGTAATACCACTCACAGCTCTTGAAAATCATATGTTTCTCTTGTTTGGGTCATGTTCGGCTCTTATAATGCCCAGTTGAGGCTAATTGGGGCTGAAGATTTGACTTTGGGTCAAATTCTTATTAAGAATAGAAACAAGTTTAATTAGTTATAATTTTATATGAAAACTATGTAGTACTACTCCTGGCTCTTGAAAAGATGTTTTCTCCCTGTTTGAGCCCTATTCGGCTTTCATAATGCCTAGTTCAGGCCATTCGGGGCTGAAAATTTGACTTTTTTCAAACTTCTCAATAAATAATAGAAACAAGTTTAATTAGTAGTAATTATACATAAAAACTATGTAATACTACTCCCGGCCCTTGAAATCATGTTTTCTCCTTGTTTGAGTCATATTCCGCTCTTATAATGCCTAGTTCAGGCCAATCGAGCCTGAAAGTTTGACTTTTAGACGAACTTCCTGATTAATAGTAGAAACAAGTTTAATTAGTAGTAATTGTATATAGAAACTATGTAATACTACTCCTATCTCCTAAATAATATGTTCTCCCTATTTAGGTCATATTCGACTTTTTAAAGGCCTAACTTAGGCCAATTTGGGCTGAAAGAGTGACTTTTTATCAAACTCTCCAATTAAGGTTAGAAACAAGTTTAATTAGTAGTAATTTTACATAAAAATTATGTAATACTACTCCCAGCTCTTGAAAACTGTAGTTTCTCCCCGATTGGGCCCTTTTCGGCTCTTGTAAGGCCTAGTTCAGGCCAATCGGGGCTGAACATTTGACTTTGGGTCAAACTTTCCAATTAACACTAGAAACAAAGTTAATTAGCCACAATTGTACTTAGAAACTATGTAATAAAACTCTTAACTCTTTAAAACCATAATTTCTCTCTGTTTAGATCATATTCAGCTCATATAAGACCTAATTCAGGGCAATCGGGACTGAAACTCTGACTTTGGCCAAACTTTTCAATTAAGACTAGAACAAGTTTAATTAGAAGTAATTATACATAAAACTATGTAATACTATTCCCGGCTCTTGAAAATCACATTTTCTCCCCGATTGGGTCTTTTTCGATTCTTATAACGCCTAGTTCAGGCCAATCGGGGTTGAACGTTTGACTTTTATACAAACTTCTCAATTAATACTAGAAACGAGATAAAATAGCAGTAATTTTACATAGAAATGATATAATACAACTCTCAGTTCTAGAAAATCATGTTTTCCTCTGGTTTGGCACATTTTTAGTTCTTATATGGCCTAATTTAGGTAATTTGGGGCTAAAAGTTTGATTTTTTAAAAACATTACAAATTAAGAACATAAACAAGTTTAATTAATCAAAATTATACATAAAAACTATACGATACTACTCCGGCTCTCGAAAACCATGTTTTCCCCCTGTCTGGGCCTTATTTTGCTCTTATAAGGCCTAGTTAAGGCCAATCGGGGTTGAAAGTTTGACTTTTAGTCAAACTTTCCAATTAAAATTAGAACTAAGGTTAATTATTGGACATAGAAACTATGTAATACTACTTTCAGCTTTTGAAAATAACATTTCCTGCCGTTTGGGCCTTATTCGGCTCTTAAAAGGTCTAATTCAGGCTAATAAGGGCTAAAGATTTGACTTTTGCTCAAACATCTAAATTAAGACCTGAAATAAGTTTAATTAGTAGTAATTATACAAAGTTAATATGTAAAACTACTCCCATCTCTTAAAAACTGCATTTTCTCCCCGTTTGGATCCTATTTAGCTTTTATATGGCCTTGTTCAGGCCAACCATGCTTTTAAAATTTGACTTTTAGTCAAAGTTCCTAATTAATATTAGAAATAAGGTTAATCAGTAGTATCTTATACATAGAAATTTGTAATACCATTCATGGCACTTCAAAACCATGTTTTCCTCCCGTTTGGTCCCTTTCGACTTTTATAAGGCCTAGTTCAGGCCAACTAGGGCTGAAAGTTTGACAAAAGTTAAACTTCCAGATTAAGACTAAAAACAAGTTTAAGTAACAGTAACTGTATATAGAAACTATTTAATACTACTCTCGGCTCTTTAAAATTAAATTTTTGCCCTATTTAAGCTATATTTGGCTCCTAGTTCAGGCCAGTTGGGTTGAAAGTTTGATTTTGATCAAACTTCCCAATTAAGACTAGAAGAAAGTTTATTAGAAGTAATTATATATAAAACCTAAGTAATACTACTCCCGGCTCTGGATAATCGCATTTTGTCCCAGTTTAGGCCCTTTTCATATCTTATAAGGCCTAGTTAGTCTAATCAGGGTTAAAGTTTATCTTTTAGTAAAAATACCTAATTAACACAAGAAACAGGGATAATTAGCAATAATTGTACATAGAAACTATGTAACACCACTCTCAGCTCTCAAAACCATATTTTACTCTAGTTTGGGCACAATTCGGCTCATATAAGGCATAATTCAAGTCAATCGGGGCTGAAAAGTTTAACTTTTGGTCAAACTTCCAACTTAAGAATAGATACAAATTGAATTAGTAGTGATTATACATATAAATTATGTGATACTACTCCTACCTCTTGAAAACCATGTTTTCTCCCCGTTTGGGCCCTATTCTGCTCTCATAAGGCTTGGTTCAAGCCAATCAGGGCTGAAAGTTTGACTTTTAGTAAAACATCCCAATTAAGAATAGAAACAAGTTTAATTAGTAATAATTATACGTAAAAGTAATATAATACTACTCTGAGTTTTTGAAAACTTCATTTTCTCCCCGTTTAGGACCTATTCGGCTGTTATACGGCTTAGTCTAGGCTAACTCGGGGCTAAAAATTTGACTTTTGTTCAAACTTCCCAATTAGCACTAGAAACAAGGTTGATTAGTTGTAATTGTATATAGAAACTATATAATAATACTCTCAGCTCTTGACAACAATATTTTCCTTTCGTTTAGCCCCTATTCGGCTCTTATAAGGCCTAGTTAAGGCCAATAAGGGCTGAAGGTTTGACTTTTCATCAAACTCCCAATTAAGATTAGAAACAAGTTTAATTAGTAGTAATTATACATAAAACCTATATAAGACTACCCCCAGCTCTTAAAACTATATTTTCTCCCCGATTAGACCCTATTGGGTTCTTATAAGGCCTAGTTTAGGCAAATTCAGGGCTGAAAGTTTGACGTTTAGTCAAACCCCCAAATTAAGAATAGAAACAAGTTTAATTAGTAATAGTTATACATATAAACTATGTGATACTACTCCCGGCTCTTAAAAACTAAATTTTCTCCTCATTTGGACTTTCTCGGCTCTTATAAGGCCTGGTTCAGGCCAGTCGAGGCTGAAAATTTAACTTTTCGTAAAACTTTTTAATTAAAACTAGAAACAAGTTTTGGTAATTATACATAAAACTATGTAATATACTCTCGGCTATTAGAAACTGCATTTCTCCTTATTTGGACCCTATGGCTAATTGGCGCTGAAAGTTTGACTTTTGGTCAAACTTCTAATTAACACTAAAAATAAGATTAAATAGTAGTAATTAGATATAAAAACTATGCAATACCACTCACGGCTCTTGAATACCATATTCTCCTCCCATTTGGGTCCTATTTGGCTCTTATAATGCTTCATTCAGGGTAATTAGGGTTTAATTAGTAGTAATTATATATAGAAACTATGTAATAATTAGTAGTAATTATACATAGAAACTATGTAATACTACTCCTGACTCTTTAAAACGATATTTTCTCCATGTTTAGGTCATAATCGGCTCTTATAAGGCCTAGTTCAGGCTAATCGGGACTGAAATGAGTGACTTTTGATCAAACTTTCCCAATTACGACTAGAAACAAGTTTAATTAGTAGTAGTTATACATAATAACTATTTAATACTACTCCCAGTTCTTAAAAATCGTATTTTTGGCTCTTATAAGGTCTAGTTCAGGCCAATCGGGACTGAACGTTTGACTTTTTGTCAAACTTTCCAATTAACATTAGAAACAAAGTTAATTAGCAGCAATTGTGGATAGAAACTATGTAATACTACTTCTGGCTCTTTAAAATCATGTTTTCTCTCTGTTTAGGTCATATTTGGCTCATATAAGGCCTAGTTCAAGCCAATCGGGACTGAAAGTCTGACTTTGGTCAAACATCTCAATTTATACTAGAAACAAGTATAATTAGTAGTAACTATATATAAAAACTATGTAATACTATTTGTGGCTCTTGAAAATCACATTTTCTCCCTGATTGGCCCTTTTATGGCTCTTATAAGGCCTAGTTCAGGCTGATCGGGGCTGAACATTTGACTTTGGTCAAACTTCCAAATTAACACAATAAATAAGGTAAAATAATAGAAATTGCACATAAAAACTATGTAATATAACTCTCAGCTCTTGAAAACTATATTTGACCCCTTTTTAGCTCTTATATGGCTTAGTTCAGGACAAGCGGGGCTAAAAGCTTGATTTCTGAAAAAATTCTAAATTAAGAATTGAAACAAGTTAAATTATTTGAAATTATACATAAAAATAATGTGATACTACTCCCGGCTCTTGAAAATCATAGTTTCTCCCTATCTGGGCCCTATTTGGGTCTTATAAGGCCTAGTTTAGGCCAATCGGGGCTATAACGTTGAATTTTAGTTAAACTTTCTAATTAAAATTAGAACCTAGTTTAAATAGTAGTAATTATAAATAGAAACTATGTAATACCACTTTCAGCTATTGAAAAGCATATTTCCTCCCGTTTGGGCCCTATTCCGCTCTTATAAGGCCTAATCAGCCAATAAGGGCTAAAGATTTGACTTTTGGTCAAACTTCTAAATTAAGACTTGAAACAAGTTTAATTAGTAGTAATTATACAAAATTACAATAAAATACTACTCCCGGCTCTTGAAAAGTGCATTTTCTCCCCGTTTGGACCCTATTCAGTTTTTATAAGGCCTAGTTCAGGTCAGTCAGCGCTTTAAAGTTTGACTTATGATCAAATTTCTTTATTAATATTAGAAACAAGGTTAATTAGTTGTACTTGTACATAGAGACTTAGTATTTCCATTCTAAATAGTCTTCATGAATTATGTCCTCTCTACTTCTTATTATTTTCTTATTTGATCCTGAGGATGAATTGGAACCTAGAATCATCTTCCTTACTATATTAGCCATAATTAATGCATGTTCAAATGTATAATGCAATTCTAACTTTAACGGGAACACGGGAACACTATGCCTGGAACACCCTATTCATTCTGCGGGCTTATCAACGGACTTACAAGCTTACCAACGCTTACCAACGCTAATGCAGAGATGCAATTGATATGCACTAATGATGACTAACAATGTAAGAATAATGGCTCTGATACCAGATTTACCCAGGAGGAAAAAAGGCGGAAAATAGACAGAAGTAATTTGGACAAAGATGATGATATTAATATTTCAAATGAAAATTACAGATGGGATTTGAACTTACAATGCTTGTCTTGATACAATAACCTTTGAAACTGGATACAAGATAAGATAGGAATACAGCTTGAGAATTTGAGAAGATAGATTGAGGAGGGTAGTTGTGGTTGGTTTGTAGTTAATGGCTAATAGTAGCTGATGATCCGATATAAATGGAGGGGCACCAGATTTATAGGAGAGTGCCGAGTCTTCTAGAGAGTGATGAATTATTACACGATGAGTTGTCTTCTTTGAACGAGTGCAGCTGGCTTTGTCTTCTTTTGATTTGCTTTTGAGCTGGAGGAATCTACTTTATGCATGCGTGATATGCTGTCTCTGTCTGTATTAGTGCTTTTTCCGAGATGCTGTCTCCTTTGTCTTCTTTTAATGAACGCTTTTGAGCTGGAGGGAATCTACTTTTGAATTGTGCGCCTTTGGAATTATGCGCCTTTGGAGGTAAGTGCGCTGTCCATTTTTACTTTTGTTGCTTTGTGCTCTGTTCATTTTTACTTTTGTTGCTTTGTTCCTCTGAGAATCTTTACTTTTGAATTATGTCGGCTGGATGCGCCTTTTGAAGTGATGGCTGTTTGATCGACCAATTGAGCGACAGTTTGTCTCTGTTGTGTCGCGGTCGACCGATCGGTTGACTGACAGAGCATGGCTTAAGTGCGGTCGGCCGACAACCCCAACGATCAGAAAAATGATTGTTGGTCGGTCAACTGATAGGCCAATCTGGGCCATAACGGCTAGTTTTCTGATGGCTATATAAATGGGTCTTTGATCAGTTTTTGTAAAAGATTTTTACAAGTGTCTTCAAGAGCTTTTTCACAGAGTTTCTCAATAAGTTTTAGAGCTTCATTTTCATATCAAATAGAGAGTTTATCAAGAGTGATTCTCTTTAGTTTTTCAAAAGATTTTCTTGAGCTTTTCTCTCTTAAATCAATCTAGTGTTTCTCAAACAAGCTTGAGCCTATCTGTTGCTATATCCATCCTCTAGGATCTTTATTGTTAGAGTATTTGTTGGTGATTAAGAGAAGTGATCATCAAGTGTTCCAATTTTATATTTGGAGAAGTTGGAGGTTGCGGCCTCGGCGAACTTGTGGGTTCGTATTGTGTGTTGTCCTTGAGGGAACAAGTTAGGGACTTACGGGTCCAAGAGTTCTTGAGGGAGCTCATTGTAGGTGTTGCGGCACCAAGTGATCTTGCGGGGTCATTTTTAGTGAAAATCCTTCATTGCGGTGAAGGAGGAGATGTAGAGCAAGTGGCTCGAACCTCGAAACAAATCTCCCGTGTTGGCGATTGCTCATCTCTCTCTCAACTCACTTGTTCTTTTATCTTTCATGCTTATTATATTTGTACTCATTTACTACATGCTGGATATTACTTGTGCTAAATAGATAAACATGCTTGAGATTATTTGATATCTTGCATGCTTTTAATTCTTGTCTATCTTTGTATGCTTGATATTTTGTATATGCTCATACTAGTATTTAACCAAGAGAGCTATAGTTGCACCTCAACTCTTAATCTAGAGGAATCTTGAGAAGAAGTTCAGAACCCTTCACCGGGAATTCGGCTTCACTCTTTGGTTATGCGTTGTGTGATAGTTTACTTTGAATAATAAGTTTTTAATTCCACATTTTCTTGCATTTGATTAGTACATCACTTATTCACCCACTCTAGGTGATCCAGAAGTGGTACGAGAGCTTGGTGCTCTTGACTTGGATCTAACAACCTAGAGTTAATGATCCTATTTTTGCTAATCATAATATTTGTACACACACATGGTTTCATTGCACCTTCTATGTTTGATATTCTTAACTCCCAAACTTGGAAAGTTAAGTTGTTAGAAAGTTAAGTTGTCTATGTATCTCAAAGCCCTTGGTATTGATGTTTATCTTACCACCATTAAATATTAATATTTTTTAAATGACAAAAACCTTGAGGCTAATGCAAAAGCCCTTCATGCTTTAAAGTCTATCCTAAATGATGAGTATTTATCTAGGGTAATTGAAAGTTTAACCAAAAGTCAAACTTTCAACCCCGATTAGCCATAGGGTCCAAATAAAGAGAAATGCAGTTTCCAATAGCCAAGAGTATATTACATAGTTTTTATGTATATTTACCACTATTAAACTTGTTTTCAGTCTTAATTAGAAAATTTTATCAAAAGTCAAACTTTCAGCCTCGACTGGCCTGAACCAGGCCTCATAAGAGCTGAGAAAGGCCCAAACGGGGAGAAAATATGATTTTTAAGAGCCGGGAGTAGTATCACATAGTTTATATATGTATGACTACTACTAATTAAACTAGTTTCTATTCTTAATTTAGAGGTTTGACTAAACGTCAAACTTTCAGCCCCGAATTGGCTTGAACTAGGTCTTACAAGAACCCAATAGGGTCCAAACAGGAAGAAAGCATATGCAGTTTTTAAGAGCTGGGGGTAGTATTACATAGTTTTTATGTATAATTACTACTAATTAAACTTGTTTCTAATCTTAATTGGGAGGTTTGATGAAAGTCAAACCTTCAGCCCTTATTGGCCTTAACTAGGCCTTATAAGAGCCAAATAGGGTCCAAACGAAAGGAAAATATTGTCGTCAAGAGCTGAGAGTGTTATTACATAGTTTCTATATTCAATTACAACTAATTAACCTTGTTTCTAGTGCTAATTGGGAAGTTTGATAAAAAATCAAACTTTTAACCCCGAATTGCCTGGACTAAGCCGTATAAGAGCCGAATAGATCACAAACGGGGAGAAAATGAAGTTTTCAATAGGTGAGAGTAGTATTACATTATTTTTATTTATAATTACTACAAACTAAATTTGTTTCTATTCTTAATTGGAATGTTTTACCAATAGTCAAACTTTCAGCCCCGATTGGCCTTAACCAGGTCTTATAAGAGCATAATAGAGCCCAAACGGGGAGAAAACATGATTTTCAAGAGATGAAAGTAGTATCACATAGTTTCTATGTATAACTACTACTAATTCAGTTTGTTTCTATTCTAAAGTTGGAAGTTTGACCGAAAGTTAAACTTTCAGCTCCGATTGATCTGAATTATGCCTCAAAAGAGCCAAATAGGGCCCAAACTGGAGGAAAATATGGTTTCGAGAGCTGAGAGTGGTGTTACATTGTTTCTATGTACAATTACTGCTAATTATCCTTGTTTCTTGTGTTAATTGGATATTTTAGCTAAAAATCAAACTTTTAATCCTGATTGGCTTGAATTAGGCCTTATAAGATACGAATAAGGCCCAAACAGGAACAAAATATGATTATCCAGAGACGGGAGTCGTATTACATAGTTTTTATATATAATTACTTCTAATTAAACTTGTTTCTAGTCTTATTTGGGAAGTTTGATCAAAAGTCAAACATTCACCCCAATTGGCCTGAACTAGGAGCCGGATATAGCTTAAACAGGGAGTAAACTTGATTTTAAAGAGCCGCGAGTAGTATTTCATAGTTTTATATATAATTACTACTACTTAAACTTGTTTCTAGTTTTAATCTGGAAGTTTGACTTTTGTCAAACTTTCAGCCCCTGGTTGGCCTAAACGAGGTCTTATAAGAGCCGAGTTAGGGACCAAATAGGAGAAAAACATGGTTTTCAAGGGCCATGAATGGTATTACAAAGTTTCTATGTACAAGTACCACTGATTAACCTTGTTTCTAATATTGATTGAGAAATTTGACAAAAAGTCAAACTTTAAAGTCCTGGTTTGCCTGAAGTAGGCCTTATCAAAGCTGAATAGGGTCCAAACGGGGAGAAAATGCAGTTTTTAAGAGCCGAGAGTAGTATTACATTGTAATTTTATATAATTACTATTAATTAAACCTATTTCAAGTTTAATTTAAAAGTTTGACCAAAAGTCAAATCTTCATCCCTTATTAGCCTGAACTAGGTCTTATAAGAACGGAATTTGCCCAAATGGGAGGAAATATGGTTTTCAATAGCTTAAAGTGTTATTACATAGTTTCTATGTACAATTACTACTAAATAACCTGGGTTCAAATTTTAATTGGGAAGTTTAACTAAAAGTCAAGCTTTCAACCCCAATTGGTCTGAACTGGTCTTATAAGAGCCAAATAGGGCCCAAACAGGGAGAAAACATGGTTTCAAGAGCCGAGAGTTGTATCACATAGTTTTTTTATATAATTTCAATTAATTAAACTTGTTTCTATTCTTAATTTGGATTTTTTTAAGAAATCAAATTTTTAACCCCTATTGACCTAAACTAGGCCATATAAGAGCTAAAAAGGGGCCAGATCAGAGGGAAACATGATTTTCAAGAGCTGAGAGTTGTATTACATAGTTTCTATGTAAAATTACTGCTATTTTACCATGTTTCTAGTATTAATTTGGAAGTTTGACCAAAAGTCAAACGTTCAGCCCCGATTGGCCTGAACTAGGTCATATAAGAGCCGAAAAGGGCCCAATCGGGGAGAAAATGCGATTTTCAAGAATTAGGAGTA
>JAVJIF010015490.1:0-20000 GCA_038442645.1 Agave tequilana | reverse complement strand
GGTACAGTAACCCCATATATATATATATATATATATATATATATATATATATATATATATATATATATATAATATATTATATATATATATTATATATATATACTATACTATATATACCTATACCTATATACCTATATATACCTATACCTATATATACCTATACCTATATGTATATATACCTATATGTGTGTGTGTATATATATATATATATATATATATATATATATATATATATATATATATATATATATATATATATATATACCTATATATATATACCTATATATATATACCTATATATATACCTATATATATGATAGGTAGTAAAAAGTGCATATTTATCAATACATTTACTATCACATTTTCAAATTTATTCCTATAATTTTGCACATTTACTAATATTTTATTATTTATTGTGTGCAGGCCTTGAGTAATAAAAAATAAAGAAATAAAAGCCCAAAAGAAGCCCAAAAGCCCATGTTCAAGCCCAATGCAAAAGTTGCAATTATCAAATATCAAAGTTGCAATTACCAATTGCAAAAGTTGCAAATACTAAAAGAAGAGGGAAAGGATAGACTTCTATTCAACCCTAAATGCTTGCAGGATGAGGATAAAGGTCAAAGAAGGAGAGTGCAAAGATAACAAATTCGTTGTTAAAAGATATTGGAAGATTTGGATTTAAGGTAACTTGCTTCCCAAGTTATCCCGAAATCTCAAAATAAGAGTCAGGATGCCAGATCTAAACGGATAAACTCAGATGGACGGACCAGAGGAGGCCACGCGCGAAAGCGCGTGGCCAGCAGGCAACACTTGGCTGCGGAAACACGGCCAAAGCCGCATTTCAGCGGCAATCCTGATGAGTCTGGCGATAAGTTTTTTTCGAGGAGTTGTACCGGGACTCTACTTCTTCCAGCTCCTATAAATACCCCTGCAGAGCAACAGAGAAGGGCGTGCAGCGTAGTACAGAGCAAAATCTAGGGTTTTTCTTAGGCTTTCTTGTAGATTGTAATTTAGGTTTTATTTTCTTTTTGTAATTTTTATTTTTTTTATGTAAGTAAGAGAGAGAGGCCTATGTTGAGAGTGACACCGATGTACCCTCCACTTTTCTTCCATTGTTTCAAGCAATAAAGGTAAATATTTATTTTATGTTCATCACTTTACTTTCCTTTTCTTTTCTTTTCCTTTTCTACTTTACGTCTGTTGGTTTTTGATGAGAATGCAAGTGAATTCCGAAGCACAAGTATAACAAAGTCTTTGTGAGTGCAACGATACTTCATGGAGATGTCTCCTCCTCAAGATCCGTATCACTTCATTCTTGCCCAGCTTGATGATATAATGCGAACGGGGACTGAGCTCGATCCTATGACTTATGCGTTGAACGCCTCCGAAGCAAGGTCGAACATGCGAGGTTTCTAGGTAATTCATCAACCAAACTAAGGTAAGTATTTCTTTAATTTTCTTTCTTTTCTTTTATTTTTGTAGATTAAATCACCAACACTTCATCTTCCAACTCTTTCTTTCCCAACTCATTGTAAATATCGCTTCTATTTCTCCATCTTCTTAATCTACCACTTTCTTCCTAACCTAACTTTAACTACTATTTTCTTATTTTCCTTTTAATAACTAAAAAAAGAATTTTTTTAGAGAACTTGCTAAACAAGCTTTTATCGCTAGTCCCTCCCTGAGGATCACGACCCGCATAGCCATTGCTACAGCGGATAGAATTGAGCGCCTTGCACATCTTTATTTCTAACTCTAAAATTCTATATTTTGTGTGCAGGTAAAATCTCAATCAAAATTTTGGCGTCGTTGCTGGGGAGGGACGGTAAGTTATTCTCTAAAAAAAAAAAAAACTAATTTTTTTATTCTTTCTGTTTGCAGGTTCGGAGAACAGGAAAAATAACAGCAGAAAAGGACATATAGCAACTCTGTGCCTCTGCCCTCGAAGGCAGAGCAGCAGAGCCTACTACAGAGCCGCGTTTCCACGGCAATAGCCGCGTTTCCGCGGCCTGAGTAGTTCACTACTCACTCTATTTTCTGCAGGTTGCTGCAAATTGAAAGATTTATTTACTGCTCTGTTAACTTTTCTCTGTGATCACCCTGCACACTGCTAATTAATTAACAGTAACCTATTTGTTGAAAAAATAAAAAAATTAGACTCTTGCATATAGGCATGTGTCTATTTAATTTTTAATTTCTGTTGAAGAGTGCTGGAGATAAGGTACGTTCGCATTGCATATAAACTAGGAAGCACCCTTGGTGATTTTCTGCTTTGAGTGAATATTTGTCTATTGCTTTACACGTGCACTAAATTGACTTAAGAGTTTGTCCTATAAATAAGATAAGGTGGGGATTTCATCACCCTTCCTTGGCCACAAACAATCTCCTCACTCACTAACCAAGCCTAACTAAAAATGAGTAGACGTTGGCCCTAGGGACATCTTGGACTCAATTAGGAGATTATCCTAAGGGGGAACGGTGTTGGAATTTGACTCTTGCCAAATCAGTGTCTAGGAAGGGGATTGAAGGCCGAAAGCCCGAAGAATGGTGGTTATTTAATTAAGGAACTTCTTTGACGGAAAACCTCCCACCAATCTTGCCCTGACCTGGCTGATTAACTTGTGGTCAAAGTCTGCACCCTACCTCCCGTGGACAGTCTAACCAGTTAGGAGTCGTCTAGGTCATAGGTCTACCCTAACTTAGGTTAGAATTTTTTTGTTTGCTTATTTGTTTGTTTCTTTTTCTTTGTTTGTGTTTGTGTGATATGGCCTATAACAACAATTTTTCAATTTTAATGAGAATCCATATTACACACCAACCTCTTTTTCGGATATTACCAACCCGGCATATCATAACTTTGACCAACCTAGTGTACCGGAATGGTCTTATCCGAATGACTATAACCCATGCCCCCATCTTATGACCATAATTTCCACAACAATTTCAACTCTTCACAGAGTTCATGGGGTTTCGCTTCCCCCGAGTCCAATTTTCAACCAACTTGTCCTCCGTATCCACCTTGTCCACAATATTTCCAAGATTCATACTCAGATCCACCAATTCAGAATAGAAAATCATCTATCTTGGAAATGATGAGTATGCATGAGTCCAAGCAACAATTACCATCAATCTTAGACATGATGATGCGTGAGTCCAAGCAACAATCACAGAATCTGACCGACTCACAATTCCATCACGAGTGTCACAACGACACTTCATCTTTTCAAGTCCAATCACAACAAAATGATGCACCAATCGACTATGAAAAGATGCTTGAAGCCATGACTCAGGCTAGATTAGCTCGTGATCATGATATAGATATGATGGTTCAGACTTTACATTCTCACCGTTCTGCCATTTCTGATATGGCTAACCATTCTGTTAGAGCCGACGAGCCACGTTATTTTGGACAACAAGATTCAAATTCAGTACCATCATTTGAACTTGCCGAAACTCCAATTTTTGATAGTTTGGCAAGTTATTCCTTTTCTGAAATAGAACTTGAGCATGAATATGATCCTGACCCTCAACTTGGATATTCAATTCTACTTACCTGATTTCACTTTTTCCGAGTCAACATTGGATCCTGTGACAATTCATCATGAAATTGAATCACCCATTTTTGATGATCATATTGAACTTGACCAATTTTATAATTTTGAAAGTCCCTGGATAAATTGGCAAGTTCTCATTTTTATGACATTGAACTCAATGAGAAATGTGACCTAGATTCTCAAATCTGTGATCAAGTTCAAATTCCCGAATCAATATTGACTCCTGTTTTGTTACCCGACTTAGGTAATCTTTTAGAGTCAGTTTTGATTCCCACACCTATCATTCCTGAACTAGAATCACCAATATTGAGTCACATTCCATTGTGGGAAAATGATTGTGGACTTGAGTTTCAACTTCTTGATTTGGACCCACTTCTTAAACCAAGCCCGACTCTTGAACCATTACTTGATTTAAGTTTCTTTCCTGAGTCGGTATTAGTTCCCGTACTTCTGACGTCCAAGTCAATCATTTCATCTTTTCACACTCCATTTTGTGACAAAACGGTTGACACAATTGACTCTGAAATTAATTATGAAATTTGGAAATTAGATGGGGTGGGATTTTAAAAAATGTTCATACAGACATCATTTTAGTGGGTTATACAAGAAAGATTTCTGGTGGGTTCCTCCGAATTTCACGAAAAATAGATTGGGCCACATTTCGTGGACCAATTAGACCACCATCGGAACCACCACCTTGAGGTAACATCTGCCTTCCCTTTCTTCTTTTTCATGCATACATGCATACATTCATACATTGAGGACAATGCATGAGATAAGTGTGGGGGGAGGCTTTACTAACATACTAACATAAGTGGAAACTAAAAAAAAAAAAAAAAGGGGACAATATTTTGACTTATCTTTTGAAAGAAATCTAAGTTAGTCTTAAGAATTAGGAAAATCATGATTAGGATTTCTAAAAACTTGGTCAAAATAAATAAATTGTTGAATTTTTAGGTATAGGAGGAGAAATTGAATAAGTAATTAGTCTTGATTTTTACCTTAATGAAATATGATACCTAATACATTTACATATCTAGGATTCTAAGACAAAGACTCTTGTGCCCTATACTAAATAATACTAAAAAAAAAATCACTGATTAAGCTGGATACATGTGCCTCAAGAAGCATAAGTATTCACGGCTAAAGGTGATTTTATGAAATAAAGCCCTTAGTTTTGTGGCCTAGTTCACTCGAATTCTTAAGTCCGCGGGGTGTTTTCTCACCCGGTGCCCTAAAACCGACCGGTTTGGAGCCACCGACTTTAAGTTCGCTATATGGGTGGATTAGAAAGCCTAAGGAAACTAAGAAAAATTACTTATATATGTACTAACACATCTAATAGTCAATTAGTTAGGTATGAGGGCCTCAAGAAGCCTTCATGCTTACACGAAAGAAAATTAGATGAGTTATACATATTAAAAAATAAATAAATAAATATAAATAAAAAAATAAAAATAATAATAAAGAGGCATGAGAGTCCAAGTTAAGGAATTCCTAGTAAAGATTCTAAGGATGCATATGACTTTTGGTAACGAAAAAGACTATACAAAAATTCAATTTTGATCCTTACCTAAAATGGATAACAATTTACTATATAAAGACTAAGTTTAAGAATGAATAAAAATGTTGATCCTAAAAACTTATAGATTACTTAGTCTTTTCAAAAGTATTTCAAATATTTTCCTTTTTATGGATTTTGTGGGTGTAATCCGCTGGAAACCCTCACGAGACAGCACTCGTCCTCTAGGGCAACCTAGGGGTTTAACGGCTTATTGCACGTGCTAAGTGCAATCGTGATTGATAGGTAGTAAAAAATGCATATTTATCAATACATTTACTATCACATTTTCATATTTATTCCTACAACTATGCACTATTACTAATGTTTTATTATTTATTGTGTGCAGGCCTTGAGTAATAAAAAAATAAAGAAATAAAGCCTTAAAAGAAGCCCAGAAGCCCAAAAGAAGCCCATGTCCAAGCCCAATGCAAAGTTGCAATTACCAAATGTTGTTGCAAGCCCATGTGCAAAATTTGCAATTACTAAAAGAAAAGAAAAGGGATGGACTTCTACTCAACCCTAGTTGCATGCAAGACAATCCTAAAGATAAAAGGAGAAGAGTTTAAAGATAAATTTGGATTCAGACTGTTTTAGTATTCAGATCATAACTTTTTCTACAGATATTCAAATCCGATGATTCAAGATGCACCAGAAAGAAGACTTGAAGGGCTACAACGTTTATGTTGATCAAACTTTCCAGTTCAGTCCGCAGATAAGCCATATTCGGAGATCAATATGATAACAAGTTGCAGGACAGATTTGAACTTCTATGGATAAGTCAAAACAAGTTTGGAGATAAAAGAAGAATTCAAATTCAGAGATATTTTATCCCTCTTATCTTCATACGCTTCTTATCCTCTGGTTTTCTCCTATAAATACCCCTGCATAGCAACAGAGGAAGGAGAGATCTCAAAAGTCCAGCAAACTACAGAGCTAAATCTAGGGTTTTTAGGCTAGTTGTAGTTTAGGTTTTTATTTTTCTTTCTTGTAATTTTTATTTTTTTTATGTAACTGAGAGTGGAGTATGCTTTCATGGAGGAAGGAGATGATGCTTGTACTGAGGTGACATCGATGTAAGTCATATTTTCTTCCATTGTTAATAAAATCTACTCAACGTATTTTGTTCTTCTATTCTTGTTTTCTTTTTGTTATTCTTGTTTTATTTTATTGTTTCTCTATTCTTGTTTTATTTTATTGTTTCTCTCTGATGTCTTGCAAACCATGAGAACTGATCGCTTCAAGACTGCTTAGCCGAAGAAGAGCCCTTGATGGCCTATGGTGATGAACAGATCCCATGCCTGAATGCCTTCAGAGACAAGGTAAGTCGTTGCAAACGGATCAAAGGTAAGCAGGGCAGAAGAGGTAGGTATGTGTTTTTAGTTTTTCTTTCTTTCTTTGTAATTTTAGTTTAGACCACCAACTCCACATCTTTCCAACTCATTCTTTTCTTCCCAACTCATTGTAAATACCACACTTCTCATTGTAAATACCATTGTAAATAACAAAATAAATAAAAAAGAGATAACTTGCTAAACAAGCTTCCATCGCTAGTCCCTCCCTGAGGATCACGACCCGCATAGCCATTGCTACAGCGGATTAGAATTGAGCACCCTGCGCTATTATTTTAAATTCTAAAATTCTATATTTTGTGTGCAGGGAAAATCTCAATCAAAATTTTGGCGCCGTTGCCGGGGAGGCACGGTAAGTTAATCTCTAAAAAAAATTATTAACTAATTCTTTTATTCTTTCTGTTTGCAGGTTTGGAGAACAGGAAACAGCAGCAAGGACATATAGCAACTCTGTGCCTCTGCCCTCGAAGGCAGAGCAGCAGAGCCTACTACTTTGCCGCGCAAATGCGGCAATAGCCGCGGAGCCGCGGCAGTAGTAGAGAACTACTTACTGAATTTTCTGCAGGTTGCTGTAATCTGAAAGTTGATTTGTCAGCTCTGTTATATTTGTTCTGTGATAAACCTGTATACTGCTAATTAATCAACAGTAAAATACTTGTTGAAAAAGATAAAAAATTGATTAGACGTTTGCATCCTAGGCACGTGTCTTTTCAATTCCTTTATTTTACTGTTGAAGAGTGCTGGAGCAAGGTACGTTCGCATTGCATGTAGAATAGGACTCATCTCTTGGTTGATTTTCATTGCTTTAAGTGAATCTTATTTACATATCTTGTACACTTGCACAAAATTATCTTAAGGGCACTAACTCATAACAAGATAAGGTGGGGATTTAATCACCCTTCCTTAGCCCAAAAATCATATTCCAAGCACTCACTAACCCAAGCCTAACTAAAAATTAGTAGACGTTGGCCCTAGGGACATCTCAGACTCAATTAGGAGATTATCCTAAGGGGGAACAGTGTTGAAATTTGACTCCTGCCAAATCATTGTCTAGGAAGGGGATTGAGGGCCGAAAGCCCGAAGATTGGTGGTTATTTAATTAAGGAACGTCTTTGACGAAAAACCTCCCACTAATCTTGCCCTGACCTGGCTAATTAACTTGTGGTCAAAGTCTACACCCTACCTCCCGTGGACAGTCTAACCAGTTAGGAGTCATCTAGGTCATAGGTCTACCCTAACTTAGGTTAGAATTTTTTCTTTTTTGTTTGCTTTTTTTTGTTTGTTTTCTTTTTCTTTGTTTGCGTTTGTGTGATATGGCCTATAACAACAATTTTTTCAATTTTAATGAGGATCCATATTACACACCAACTTCTTTTTCGGATATTACCAACTCGGCATATCATAATTTTGACCAACCTAGTGTGCCGGAATAGTCTTATCCGAATGAATATAACCCATACCCCCCATCTTATGACCATAATTTTCATACCACTTTCGACTCTTCACAGAGTTCAAAGGGTTTCGCTTCCCCCGAGTCCAATTTTCAACCAACTTGTCCCCCATATCCACCTTGTCCACAATATTCCCAAGAGTCATACTCAGATCCACCCATTCAGAATAGAAAACCATCTATCTGGGAAATGATGAGTATGCATGAGTCCAAGCAACAACCACCATCAATCTTAGACATGATGATGCGTGAGTCCACCGACTCACAACTTCATCACGATTACACTTCCTCTTTTCAAGTCCAATCACAAAATGATGCACCTATTGACTATGAAAAGATGCTTAAAGCCATGACTCAGGCTAGATTAGCTCGTGATCATGAAATAGATATGATGGTTCAATCTTTACGTTCTCACCGTTCGCCGATTCTGCTTTCGCTGACCACTCTCTTAGATCCGAAGAGTCACGTTGCTTTGGACAACAAGATTCTAATTCAGTACCATCATTTGAGCTTGCCGAAACTCCAATTGATAGTTTGGCAAGTTATTCCTTTCCTGAAATAGAACTTGAGCATGAATATGATCATGATCCCCAACTTGATGATTCAATTTTACTTCCTGATTCAATAATGACTCCGGTGTCTCCACCTGATTTTACTTTTCCCAAGTCAACATTGGATCCTGTGCCAATTCATCATGAAATTGATTCACCCATTTTTGATGATCATATTGAACTTGACCAATTTTCCAATTTTGAAAGTCCCATGGATAAATTGGCAAGTTCTCATTTTTACGATATTGAGCTCAATGAGATATGTGACCTGGATTCTCAAATCTGTGAGCAAGTTCAAATTCCCGAATCATTATTGACTCCTATTTTGTTACCCGACTTAGGTAATTTTTTAGAGTCAGTTTTGATTCCCACACCTATCATTCCTGAACTTGAATCACCAATATTGAGTCACATTCCATTGTGGGAAACTGATTGTGGACTTGAGTTTCAACTTCTTGACTTGGACCCACTTCCTGAACCTAGCCCGACTCCTGAACCATTACTTGATTTAAGTTTCTTTCCTGAGTCGGTATTCGTTCCCATACTTCCGACGTCCAAGTCAATCATTCCATCTTTTCACACTCCATTTTGGGACAAGACGGTTGACACAATTGACTCTGAAACTAATTATGAAATTTGGAAATTTGATGGGGTGGAATTGTTAAAAAATGATAATACATACATTTTGTGGGTTATACAAGAGAAATTTTTGGTGGGTTCCTCCATGAAATACCACATTATCTTGATTGGGTAGCAACGCTTGGCCCAATCAGACCACCACCAGAACCACCCCCTAAGGTAACTTCTGCCTACCCTTCTTCTTTTTCATGCATATATGCATTCATTCATACATTGAGGACAATGCATGAGATAAGTGTGGGGGGGAGGTTTACTAACATACTAACATAGGTAGAAACTAACAAAAATTTGCTAATATAAAAAAAAATTTAAAAAAAAGGGACAATATTTTGACTTATCTTTTGAAATAAATCTAAGTTAGTCTTAAGAATTAGGAAAATCATGATTAGGATTTCTAAAAACTTGGTCAAAATAAATAAATTGTTGAATTTTTAGGTATAGGAGGAGAAATTGAATAAGTAGTTAGTCTTAATTTTTACCTTAATAAAATGTGCATAGCTAATGCATATCTAGGATTCTAAGACAAAGACCCTTGTGCCTCATAAAAAAAATTAAAATATAAAAAAAATCACCAATTAAGCTGGATATATGTGCCTCAAGAAGCATAAGTATTCACGCCTAAAGGTGAGATCTAACTAAAATAAAGTCCTTAGTTTTGTGGCCTAGTTCACTCGAATTTGAGTCCGCGGGGTGTTTCTCACCTGGTGCCCTAAAGCCGACCGGTTTGGGAGTCATCGACTTTAAGTTCGCTACATGGGTGGATTAGAAAGCCTAAACTAAGAAATATTATATATGTATTAACACATCTAATAGTCAATTAGTTAGGTATGAGGGCCTCAAGAAGCCTTGATACTTACACGAAAGAAAATTAGATGAGTTATATATATTAAAAAAAAGAGAGAAGAAAAAAATAATAAATATATATATTCATAATAATAAAGAGGCATGAGAGTCCAAGTTAAGGAATTCCTAGTAAAAATTCATAAGGATGCATATGATTTTTGGTAACGAAAAAGACTATACACAACTTCAATTTTGATCCTTACTTAAAATGGATAACAATTTACTTTATAAAGACTAAGTCTAAGAATGAATAAAAATGATAATCCTAAAACTTATAGACTACTTAGTCTTTTCAAAAGTATTTCAAATATTTTCCTTTTCATGGATTTTGTGGGTGTAATCCGCTGAAAACCCTCACGAGACAACACTCGTCCTCTAGGGTAACCTAGGGTTTAACGGCTTGTTGCACGTGCTAAGTGCAATCGTGATTCCTACGAAAGTGAGTTAGATAGATTAATTTTTCTTTTCTTTTCCTTTTCTTTTTGATTTTTACTCGAGGACGAGCAAAAAGATAAGTGTGGGGGTGTGATAGGTAGTAAAAAGTGCATATTTATCAATACATTTACTATCACATTTTCATATTTATTCCTACACTATGCACTATTACTAATGTTTTATTATTTATTGTGTGCAGGCCTTGAGTAATAAAAAAATAAAGAAATAAAGCTTTAAAAGAAGCCCAGAAGCCCAAAAGAAGCCCATGTCCAAGCCCAATGCAAAGTTGCAATTACCAAATGTCAAAGTTGCAAGCCCATGTGCAAAATTTGCAATTACTAAAAGAAAAGAAAAGAGATGGACTTCTACTCAACCCTAATTGCTTGCAAGACAATCCTAAAGATAAAAGGAGAAGAGTTTAAAGATAAATTCGGATTCAGACTGTACATGTTTTAGTATTCAGATCATAACTTTTGCTACAGATATTCAAATCCGATGATTCAAGATGCACCAGAAAGAAGACTTGAAGGCCTACAACTTTTATGTTGATAACATTCCAGTTCAGTCCTCAGATAAGCCATATTCGGAGATCAACATGATAACAAGTTGCAGGACAGATTTGAACTTCTATGGATAAGTCAAAACAAGTTTGGAGATAAAAGAAGAATTCAAATTCAGAGATATTTTGTCCCTCTTATCTTCATACGCTTCTTATTCTCTGGTTTTCTCCTATAAATACCCCTGCATAGCAACAGAGGAAGGAGAGATCTCAAAAGTCCAGCAAACTACAGAGCTAAATCTAGGGTTTTTAGGCTAGTTGTAGTTTAGGTTTTTATTTTTCTTTCTGTAATTTTTATTTTTTTATGTAACTGAGAGTGGAGGATGCTTTCATGGAGGAAGGAGATGATGCTTGTACTGAGGTGACATCGGTGTAAGTCATACTTTTCTTCCATTGTTAATAAAATCTACTAAAGGTATTTTGTTCTTCTATTCTTGTTTTCTTTTTGTTATTCTTTTTTTATTTTATTGTTTCTCTATTCTTGTTTTATTTTATTATTTCTCTCTGTTGTCTTGCAAACCATGAGAACTGATCGCTTCGAGACTGCTTAGCCGAAGAAGAGCCCTTGATGGCCTATGGTGATGAACAGATCCTA
Organism: Agave tequilana; assembly: GCA_038442645.1. Lineage (NCBI taxonomy): Eukaryota > Viridiplantae > Streptophyta > Magnoliopsida > Asparagales > Asparagaceae > Agave > Agave tequilana. Next base: position 8,461 of record JAVJIF010015490.1, on the reverse strand, counting down.
TACATCATGCTTGAATGCCTTCAGAGACAAGGTAAGTCGTTGCAAACGGATCAAAGGTAAGCAGGGCAGAAGAGGTAGGTTATATGTTTTTAGTTTTTCTTTCTTTCTTTGTAATTTTAGTTTAGACCACCAACTCCACATCTTTCCAACTCATTCTTTTCTTCCCAACTCATTGTAAATACCACACTTCTCATTGTAAATACCATTGTAAATAACAAAATAAATAAAAAAGAGATAACTTGCTAAACAAGCTTCCATCGCTAGTCCCTCCCTGAGGATCACAACCCGCATAGCCATTGCTACAGCGGATTAAAATTGAGCACCCTGCACTATTGTTTTAAATTCTGAAATTCTATATTTTTTGTGTAGGGAAAATCTCAATCGGTGATTCCTACGAAAGTGAGTTAGGATAGATTAATTTTTCTTTTCTTTTTGATTTTTACTCGAGGACGAGCAAAAAGATAAGTGTGGGGTGTGATAGGTAGTAAAAAGTGCATATTTATCAATACATTTACTATCACATTTTCATATTTATTCCTATAATTTTGCACATTTACTAATATTTTATTATTTATTGTGTGCAGGCCTTGAGTAATAAAAAAATAAAAAAATAAAAGCCCAAAAGAAGCCCAAAAGCCCATGTTCAAGCCCAATGCAAAAGTTGCAATTATCAAATGTCAAAGTTACAATTACCAATTGCAAAAGTTGCAAATACTAAAAGAAGAGGGAAAGGATAGACTTCTATTCAACCCTAAATGCTTGCAGGATGAGGATAAAGGCCAAAGAAGGAGAGTGCAAAGATAACAAATTCATTGTTAAAAGATATTGGAAGATTTGGATTTAGGGTAACTTGCTTCCCAAGTTATCCCAAAATCTCAAAATAAAGAGTCAGGATGCCAGATCAAAATAGATAAACTCAGATGGACGGACCAGAGGAGGCCACACGCGAAAGCGCGTGGCCAGCAGGCAACACTTGGCCGCGAAAACGCGGCCAAAGCCGCGTTTTCGCGGCAATCCTGATGAGTCTGGCGATAAGTTTTTTTTTCGAGGAGTCGTACCGGGACTCTACTTCTTCCAGCTCCTATAAATACCCCTGCAGAGCAACAGAGAAGGGCGTGCAGCATAGTACAGAGCAAAATCTAGGGTTTTTCTTAGGCTTTCTTGTAGATTGTAATTTTGGTTTTATTTTCTTTTTGTAATTTTTATTTTTTTATGTAAGTAAGAGAGAGAGGCCTATGTTGAGAGTGACACCGATGTACCCTCCTCTTTTCTTCCATTATTTCAAGCAATAAAGGTAAACATTTATTTTATGTTCATCGCTTTACTTTCCTTTTCTTTTTCTTTTCCTTTTCTACTTTACGTCTGTTGGTTTTTGATGAGAATGCAAGTGAATTCCGAAGCACAAGTATAACAAAGTCTTTGTGAGTGCCAACGATACTTCATGGAGATGTCTCCTCCTCAAGATCCGTATCACTTCATTCTTTCCCGGATTGATGATATAATGCGAACGGGTCTGAGCTCGATCCTATGACTTATGCGTTGAACGCCTCCGAAGCAAGGTAGAACATGCGAGGTTTCTAGGTAATTCATCAACCAAACTAAGGTAAGTATTTTTTTAATTTTCTTTCTTTTCTTTTATTTTTGTAGATTAAATCACCAACACTTCATCTTCTAACTCTTTCTTTCCCAACTCATTGTAAATATCGCTTCTATTTCTCCATCTTCTTAATCTACCGCTTTCTTCCTAACCTAACTTTAACTACTATTTTCTTATTTTCCTTTTAATAACTAAAAGAAGAATTTTTTTTAGAGAACTTTCTAAACAAGCTTCTATCGCTAGTCCCTCCCTGAGGATCACGACCCGCATAGCCATTGCTACAGTAGATAGAATTGATCACCTTGCACATCTTTATTTCTAAATCTAAAATTTATATTTTGTGTGCAGGTAAAATCTTAATCAATATACATATACCCAGGAGTAAGTTTAAGATGATTATATGAAAAAGGAAATAGAAACAATCACTTCGAACAAGATTAGAAGCCGAATACCCGGTGAAGGGTTCTTAAATTCTTCCTCGTGATTCCTCTTGATAGGAGTTAGAGGTGCACAATGCAATCTTGTTGTGGAAGTATTAATCGACAACCACACAGTATTAACAAAAGATGAAATATTATTTTGAAGAGATAAATTACAAATGGAATATGAACTTACAAGGCTTGTCTTGATACTATGACTTTTGAAACTGGATACAGGATAAGGTAGGAATACAGTTTGAAAGGTTTAGGTGAAGATGGTAGTTGAAGAAGGTTGGTTGAGGACTGAGGAATTTCTGGCTTAATTGCTGATTGCTATTTTCGCTCTGCCTTTGACGAATGAAGGGGACTCTAATTTATAGAGAGTGTGGATGCTTCTGGAGGTCATGAGATGTCCTGCATGATTGAGGGATGAGCTGTCCTTCTTGAAGGCATCTGCTTTTGGGCGAGTGCGTCACATTCTTTGAGGTAAGGAATCTATTTTTCGTCAAGTCTCCTCTGTCGTTTTGAATTATTGCCGGTGAGTGGATTTACTTTTGAGCTGAAAAGATAAGTGCGTTGTCATTTTCGTCTTTTGCTTTTGATCTGGCGATGCTGTCGAATCGGGTGATGCTTTTGAGCTGGAGATGCTGTCTGCTTTTGTCGTCTTGTGATGAGTGACAGTATTTTGTCTTCTTGTGATGAGTGCTTTGTCTTCTGTCTTCTGATGGTGGAATCTGTAGAAATGTGTCTCTTTCTTCTCTCTCTCTCTCTCTCTCTCTCTCTCTCTCTCTTTTTAATATCAAAGGGACTTGGCCACCGATGGGATCGGTGGAGGTGGAGGATGTGTGGAGTTTGCCCGGGAACGGTTGAGTTGCTTCTGCATCTTCTTAAATTTTTGGAATTGTAAGAACTGTTGGAATTCGTCTTCTGAATCAGAGTCGTCTGGGAGTTGAACTGGGGTTTTGGAGTTGAATTTTGGAGTAGTGGAAGGATCTGTTTGCTTGGTAATTTGTTGAATATGATGTTGGAGTTTTTTGCCGGTGGCGAAGAATTCAGTAACTGTTGTGTCCGAACAGAGAGCTTGATTAAATTTGTCCCACCATTTAATTTTGAATTCTCGGAAGGGACTCATAGGAAATTTGTCAACAATACTATAATGTTGAGAAACTCTGTAACTCCAACAGAAAATCCATGGAACCTTGAATTCTCTGTAGAACTATACTGTTTTGACATAGTGTAGTCCTTTGGCTTTGAGTAGGTAGAGATTGAAGCCTTTGAGTATTGCTGGTGGTAGAATATCTGTTGTGGGTCCATATGAATGCCACCACTCATAGAACCAAATTAGAAAATCTTCTTGACAGTTTGAATTAAAGGTAAAAAATCATAAATGATCAAATGGTCTGTAGAGGAATGCGCGATACCAGGCCATCCGATAATCATGATAGGAGTAACCTTTTGGAATGTAATTGACTATAAAATCCTTCATTGTAGCATAGGATGCCCATTCTATCGGTTTGATTACTCTTTTGATGATGCATTTTGAATAAGAGATTATGTCGGGATTATTTTGTCCATAGTATGATATAGCTCAATAGAGCCAAAGTCAACGAGAACAAGTTCATAATATCGTTGAGTTTTGAGTGGGTCGTCTGGAATCCATTGACAACCAGAAGGTAGGATTTTATTAACAAATGAGGAGAGGGTTTTGTAATCAGGAATTTCAGTAAAGATGGTAAGGAGTAGATGTTCTGGATTCCTTTTGGTGAAATAAGGAGATGAATCAGATGTTGACTGAGGGCGTGATGTGTTTTGAATTTTGGACAGAAGCGTTTGAAGAGTCATGGCATAAGGAAGAGGAGGAAAATTACCTAAGACTTGGAATTTATTGGGACTTTGAATAGGCGAGGATGAAAGTGATGAGATTTTTATTTCATAGTCTTTGAAATTGACGGTCTTTTGAATCGGAGATTTGCCTTTGTCGGTACTCATTTTGAATTTGTGGTTAAGAATTCACGAGTTAGGAAATCAGGTAAGGAATTATTTGAACCTTTAAGATACTCTATATCAAAATCAAAAATAGAAAGAATGGCTTGCCATCTAGCAAAAATTTGCTTAGATGCAATATTTTAAACATCTTTTTCAAGAAAAAATTTAGCGGATTGACAATCAATTCGGAGAAGGAATTTTTATTCAGAAGATCATCTTGGAATTTAGAAATACATTGAACAATGGAAAGAATTTCCTTTTTGATGGTGGAGTAAGATTTTTGAGGACCGAGCCATACCCCGAATGAAATCTAACCAGTTGCTCATGAGATGTTTGTTGAAATCTTTGTTTCAGTATGCCACCATATCCTATATCCGATGCATCTGTTTCAACTATCATGAATGCATGAGGATGAGGAATGCATAGACATGGTAATGAATGGACTTTCTCTTTAATTTGTTTGACTATTTGAGTATGCTTATCAGACCATGCTGGTGGATTTTTTTGGAGTCTTTGAAATAGTGGTGCACAAATTATTCGTATTTTTGGGATGAAATCAGATACGTAATTTAAACATCCTAAAAATCTTTGTAACTGGGTTTTATCTTTAATTTCATCGGGAAATTTGTTTGCAAATTCTATTGATCTATTGATTGGTGTTATGGTTCCCCTATGAATATTGTGAATTTAGAATTGTGAATTGTAATATTTATGAATACAAACCATTTCTGATATGTGAATCCCTTAATAGTTGAAATGAAGTTAGAGTCAGAGGGTTCAGTGGTTGAAATGGTGATTTCGTTAATGAGAAAGGTAACTCTTCTTCCGATATGGTTGCAATTTCTTTTCCTTTATCGAGTTGAGTCTAAATAAGGCACATTTGGGTTTCGTATGCTAAATTTTTTGTTTCTATTTGGCTTAAATTTTCATTAATATTCTTAATTTCTTCTTTTAATAATTTTATTTCTGTTCGAAGTTCATGAATGCTATTTGGTTGGGGCTTCAAGGTTGTATTTACGGGATTGGTCTCAAAAAGTTTTGAGATACTAAAAGATTGAATTAGTTTATCAATATTGTCTTCTTCATTGATTATTAGGGTTTTCAATTTTTCTAAATGTTCCTTTTGTTTTTCCGGGTCTGGAATCTTTTGTATCATATCGAATATCAATTCTTTTGAATCTTTTTTTAAATTTTTTGCCTTAGGTAATTTTAGAGTGTTTCTTGTATTAATCATATTAATTTGTTTACATGTACACGTATGTTCACTAGAACTTGAAGAATAGTAAAATCCATCATCTTCAGATATTTTATTAATTTCAGAATAGAGTTGTAATTTTTCTTTAAAATTTTCTTTTATGTTTGAATCTATATCTGATAGATTGTCTACGATTTCATTAATTCTATTTTTGCCTTTTAATTTACATTTACTTGCGATGTGACCAGGTTTGCCACATTTATAACAAGTAATTCTTTTAGATTGATAATAATCTTCGTTTGAATATTTTCGAGAATATTTGTATTTCTTTGGCTTATGCTTTTTTATAAGGAATCATTTTTTGTTTGTGTTTTTTTCTATTGAGGAAGATTTTATTCCTGTGATGCCAAATGCTTCACAGAAAGGGCCCATTTCTTTTCGTTTATTACCGTATTTGGCTTGAAATTTTAATTGCTGACAGGCTAGTAGTGCTTCTTTTTAACGAATGCAAATAATTGACCGTATGTAACAGTACTAAAATTAATATTATCATCTTCAATTCCCATGGCCTTTTTAATACTGGTGAAAACTCGTTGTGAAAATAAATTGGGTAGACCTGTAATAAATTTTTCTTTCTAAAAAGATTTAGTTGAATCGGACCGTTTTAACACATGAGTTAGAAACATATCTTTATACCATCGAAAATCAGAAAGGGTTGGACATCAAAGGTTAGTAAGGAATATTTTTGACAATCCTAATTCTTCTGCAGGGTTTCTACAAAATGTGTTGCTATTGTGACGATAAGAAAACTAGTAGAATCATTTTTCTTAGTAATTGTTCCCTGAGCATCTTCTACTTCTATTTCGTGATTTAAAATAGTTTGTTTGTCTTCTAGGGTCAATGAGTTATCCCACCAATATTTTAATTAACCAGTGAATCCGGTGACAATGTAAACAGTGGCATTTTGTTCTGGTAGTCAGTTTGTTTTGTAGGCAGTTACTGCCATACCCATTTCCTGTAAAGTGTTTAATATTTCATATTCACTTTTGCCATCAATATTCCATTCATAAACTAAAGTACCATCGTAACTTGACTTGAATATTGCTCGTTCTTTATATTGAATATCTGGAGGGGTAGGCCTAGGATAATAATTCCTAGTTCTTCCTTTACACCAATAATTTTTGTATGAATTGTTATGTTGCTTGTATTTTCGATGAATTCTATTAATTTCTAAATCTTGATCTGTTTCTTGAATATCATCTTCTATTTGATTAATTTTTTGTACTAAGAAATTGTCTGAGGCTGAAGAGTCTTCAACAGATTCAGATTCTGATGCATTTTTTTCTTCAATCGTATTATCTTTGATGTGCTTGGAATATCTTTATTAATTTTTTCTAGAGCTTGAGTTATTTGTCCTAGTAAGTTTAGTGGTTGAATTTTTTCTTCAAATTCAATTGGTATATTAGTTGGTTGAAAATGTGGTGCTGAATAACTTTGTGAAAATTTAGGACTGGACTCTTTGTGTACCCCTTTAATTTCAGTTGATAAAGAATCTATTTGTTGTGCTATCGTGTGCAGCATTTGATTTGAATAATTATTTTGATGATATATTTTCTTAATGTCTTCAATGTTAACCGGTTCATTATTATTTTCCCTTTTTAAAGGGTGAGGCAGTAATGTCTCCTTCTTTAGTAGTAATTTAATAGATTGCAATGGGGGATAGATAGAAGTTACTGTTTGACCGTCGGATAATTGCCATTTTTTATATAAACTAGTTTGAACATTGATTTGATTTGAGATGGTTGTACGGGTTTTGAATGCCCTGTTTTATTAAATAATATTCTAACCATATTTCGAAGTTAAAATTAATTTTATGTTTTTCTATATCAGTGATCCATTCTTTTATTAATATTTCCTGATAAGTTTTATCAAATTCTGAGAACCAATTAAAATATTCAGATTCTTCTCTGAAGTCTTTCATTAATTCAAAACTATTATTAATGAATGGTTTATCACTAATGACATTAATCTCACTACTAAAGTCTCCTTTCATCTGTGATGATGTCGGAGAATAATTTTCCTGATCCATTTCTGGAAGAGGAGATTTATGAAATACTTTAATGGGCTGTTGTAATGAATAATCTGAGCATGACCTCCTACTAGATTCAAGATACCTGAAAGAGGTTGAAGTTTTTTCTCTTAGCGAATTAAATTGTATTAATACCGTTCCATCATTTTCTTCAATAATATCAAAAATTTCTGTTCTTTCTATGTCTCTAGGAGTTTGAGGATTTTCAATCCTAAATTCCTCTGGAATTGTGATTTCATTCCACTTTAATCTTCTTGGGACAAAGGTTTTGAATGTTCAGTTTCAATTTGAAGTAAGACAGTTTCTTTTTTGTGTAGAGGTATTCATCATTTTGAATTTAGGCTTCATATTAGAGTTCATTAATTTGAAATACATTTTATACATAACTGCTACTTGTTCAGTAAATTTTTCAAATTCGTCACCTTGTAAATGAATGTCTAAGATTAATGAATTTAAGAATAATGGATCTGTTAATGATACAGAGTAGTTAGGCATACAATTGAAATAGACTGGACCATTACATATATTTGTTTGAATCATAGACAAATTAGACGACTTGTATCTTTTAGTCTTTCGTCTCTTAAGGCTGTATACACAGGAATATCTACACCTGTATAAACTAAGGGTTTAATGGCTACCTGTATTAGGCCAAAATGTATGTAACGAAATCCTTTCTTTAGAAATTCTTGTAATGCCAAGGTGGATAATAATGGAATGGTTTGAAATTTATTCTGAATATTGAATGTTTCTTCATGAATTTTAATTGCGTATGATGTTTTGAAGTCAAATGTTCCTATACTATAGATGTTTTCTAATTTTTCATTTGGAATTTTCCATTTTCCATTCTAAATAGTCCTCATGAATTATGTCTTCCCTACTTCTTACTATCTTCTTAGTTGAGCCTGAGGATGAATTGAAACTTAGAAGCATCCTTCTTACAATGTTAGCCATAATTAATGCATGATCAAATGTATGCTGCAACTCTAGTCTTAACGGGAACACGGGAACACTATGCCTGGAACACCCTATTCACTTAGTGGGCTTACCAACGGTTTACAAGTTTACCAATACTTACCAATGCTAATGCAGAGTTTTAACATGCAATTGATACGCACTAATGATAAACAACAATGCAAGAACATGGCTACCTCTATATATATATATATATATATATA
>JAVJIF010015489.1:0-31010 GCA_038442645.1 Agave tequilana | reverse complement strand
TTCACTGCTCTCAAACAAATGCTCCATCGAGTCGAACTCTTCACTGCCTCTACACCTAGCTGATAAATGCTCCATCGAGATCCAACTTTCACTGCCTCTACACCTAGCTGATAACAATCAGCCCTCGACCGAACAAATACTCAATCAATACTCAATCGAGATCCAACTCTAACTCTTCACTGCCTCTACACCTAGCTGATAACAATCAGCCCTCGACGAACAAATACTCATCGAGATCCAACTCTTTACTGCCTCTACACCTAGCTGATAACAATCAGCCCTCAACCGAACAATGCTCAATCGAGATCCAACTCTTCACTGCCTCTACACTTAGACCAAACAAATGCTTCTTGAGAGAATCCATTTGGGGTTCTCTACATCGTTGGGATCCAACTCATCACTGCTCTCAAACAATGCTCCATCGAGATCCACCTCTTCACTCTTCCCGTGCCTCTACACCTAGCTGATAAATGCTCCATCGAGATCCAACTCTTCTGATAACAATCAATCAACAAATACTCAATCGAGATCCAACTCTAACTCTTCACTGCCTCTACACCTAACTGATAACAATCAGCAATCGAGATCGAGATCCAACTCTTCACTGTCTCTACACTTAGACGAACAAATGCTTCTTGAGAGAATCCATTTGGGGTTCTCTACATCGTTGACAGGCATGCCTGATACCAGTTGAAGGACTTAGGGCACTATCCCAAAAGACTAGCCTTCTAGGTGGAGTTACCCAAATTCTTATACCTAAGACCATCCCCCGTCTAGCCGATGTGGGACTATTTTCAATCAAATCCCAGCGAATAGGAACTTCCCTAGTCGTTGTTGAGCCATTTTGTTGTCTTGAATCATCAAGATGCGACAGAGAGAAAGATGTAAAATCTCTCTTCAATCATGTGATTGAAGAGACACGAGTAAGCTTGTGGAGACCAGGAGGAGCAAGGCGAAGGCTCTGGTGGTACCTTTGAGACTCTGATCTCTCTCAAAATAAAGCATTCCATCATCTATAGTATGAGTTGCAAGTTCTAATAACATCATTTTTTAAGTTAGTTTGGTTCGGGTGATAATTTGTATATCATGCTGTAAATAATTAAAGACCAAGTTTGTATCAAAAAAAGGTTGGCATGCGCAAAAATGGTTGGTTGAATTTTGTTGGCTTGTGTATACATGAGACGGAGAGAACCAAAAACTTTTTCGTTTGAAAGATGTATAATTTGCAGGTATATTGTAATATGATATGGTAGTTGTGTTTTCATTCTTTTTTGTTGTTAAGTTGGCACTGTTGCAGTTTTTCACATTTTGTGATCCTGTAAATAATTTGGATGGATTGTCTTGCATTTCTTTTTGAGTTCGGCAGATGATGCATGGAAATATATCGCCTTTGCCTACGATTTTTCTTTTGGGCAACTTATCAGTTATAGATTATTAATGTTTTTTTTTCTTTAACTTTGATTTTAGCTGATTTTCGTTTCACACTGAGTTATAACATTATCGTACAGATGCTCAAAATTTCTTTTCTTGTTTTCTCTGTACTCTTGTGAGCTGTGATGTCTCTGGAGTTGTTTTGGCATGTGTGTGTATATATATGTCTGTGTGTATTGAAAGTTGACATTGTTTGTAGAATCTTATAAAACAATAATTCCATCTTATGTCATTGTTTTTTCTGTTATAGCTTTAGTGGTAAAGTCAAAGTATCATATATAAATAAATTATTAGAAGAAAAAATAGTAGCAACGATCAACTAAAGCCAATGTTACACATTTTTTTTCCTTTTCATAAAGGACGTGTTTGGTTGCAAGGAAGTGGGCGGAAGTAAGAAAATGAGGAAGTATAGTTACTCACTTTTCTATCTATCCAAACACCGGAAAAGAAAAATAAGAAAGCCCTTTTTTCTTTTCTCTTTCCTCTTTTACATAACTATTTCCTCACTTCCAGAGTGCTACAGTTAATTTTGTGGTCATGTAAATCTTATTTGTAATAAGTTGTAACATAGTTAATTTTTTGATCATGTAAAAATCTTACTTGCATTCTAATTACAATTCATTTTTTATTTTTCTTAATTATTTTATTTTAATATTATTTTGCGGTCAACTTTGTGGTCAAGTTTTTCACTTCCACTCTCACATTACCATCCAAGCGCTGAAAAAATATAACATTTTTTAAATTACACTTCCAATAAGATCTAAACACCGAAAACTAACTAATTAAATTTCAAATTTCAAAAGGAACTAATGTCACTTCCTCGCTTCCACCGTTAGTCAAGCAGGCGCTAAATTAACTCCAGCTCAGCAATTTTAGAATTATTATTTGATTGGGCATTTTCGATGTTTCACTGAGAGCTGATCTCTCTCATATTTTATCGCGCGATGTCTTTGAATCTGTGTGATTTAATGAGGCACACGGGATTCACGTGACACGTGAAACCTATTCGAGCAAATTTCTTTGATTTCGTGATTCATGACGCTCGCAAATTTCTTGGTTTCGTGTGTCAATCCAAACAGACCCAAACAGAAAAATAGTATTTGGAGAAACCATGTGTTTTTTCTGATTTCTCTTTTTCTATTCAAACAGAGTTTTGTTAATCGTGGCACAACATTAGAAAAATTTGATTAATCTGAAACAAAAGAAAAAAGTAATCTAATAATAAAAGAAGACTAATTTATTAATAAAAAATATTATAAATGTGTCGACGTGGGCTTCACGAGTGGGATGCAAAATTATAAATGGACCTGTAAGTGTAAGTGAATATGCAGTGAATTATTAAATTGTAAATGAGTCTGCAAGTGGGTTTTGCAATCTTCAACCAAACAAAATAATTTTGATTTGCTGCAAGTAAGATTTGCAATCCGGCCCATTTGCAACAAAACAAACAAAATAAATTGAATTCTTATTTTTCTTTACAGTTATATCAAAATTATATTTGACAATATACTTTTTCACGTACACTTTCACATTGCTAACAAATACTTGAAAACTTATTTGTGCTAAATTTTTTTGCAACTGCAAAATGATTTCTTACTTACAACTTGTACTTGCAGCCACTTTTAGGCAACCAACCAAACATGCCCAAAAGGAAAGATATTAAATAATAAAAATGGATGGAATTTTATTTTAGAAAATAGAGTTGTGTAGTTTCGAAAGGATTCGAGCCTGAATCATTCCCACTCAAATACAAATATCTTACATTCAAATATAAGATCCACTCTGTTGAAGTTGATCTATATTATTTAAAGTAACTAAAAATAAAAATCAAGTGTTTTGAATACTTTTTGTCTATCCATCAAGCGGCGCAATATCTACGGCTTAAAGTAATGAGTTGGAGAGATCTATGTCATTACACATAAAAATCCTCGATCCGGCCATTTGATCACGATCTAAACATTTAAAAACCCTATATAACAATTTTTGTTAGATTTCAAGTGTTCTACACCGTTAAACCAACCAACTCACTATTTAGGCCGTCCGTTTTTTTCTACTTGATACATAAACAAAAGTATTCAAAACATTTGATTTTGATTTATAGATACTTGAAATAATATAATCAATTTCAACGGAATGAGTCTTATATTCCGATGATGTATGATTATATTTGAGTGGAAAAGAGTCGTGCTGGAATCCTTCTAGAACCACACAAGTCTATCTCGTGTTAATAATGATTTGTATTAATTTTTTTAAAACCAACTAATTTATTGTTTTTTCTTTTTTATCTTAATTCGATGAAACTTCAGTTTAATTGCCACACGGGCCCAACTGGGTGCGGATTTGGGTGTGACCGCAGAATGCGTTTTGAAATTTACAAGATACTACAAAAAAATAGGCCCTCAACAGTGAAGTAGCGACACGCGCTCGAGGTGACCATCAGAAAAACCGTCTTCGTTTTCTATTTTTTCTCCTTCGCGGGCCCGGACCTCTTTCATGGTGTTGTCGGTGCTCCCAAAAAGATGACATCGCCTTCTATGTCAGCAAACTCGCGTTCGCACCAGTAACCGCAATCGAGATGTCACAGCGGGTCGGGTCGCATCCATTGAGCGGCTATACCCGCACACTCAGAGTGGACCCCACCTATTTCTCACAGTCAAAGATGACTCCGTCGTTTTCGTCCAAAAGCAAATCCACGCTGGCTAACAACAGGAACACAAAATTGTTACACCCAGAGTTTCATAGACAGTGCACGTGGGCCCTCAGCCTTTTTAAGTAGTGGGTCGTTGCTCCTCGGGCGGAGAGCCGGAGAGCTCCCGACACGTGGCACAATTAATTCATGGGAGAGAAATGGAAAAAGACACGGAAAAGGCCGTTCCAAGAAACGGTTTCATGAATTTGGTCTTGTGCAAGGTTTTCCACTTAAGTTCCTAATACTTTATATATTTTCATGAAAGTTTAAGCAATTGAGCCAGCAGGGGAACTGATTTGTTAGTATTGTAGTCGTAAAGGGAGTTACGTGCAAAATTGAGCTTGCGCGGGGGTGAAAAAGGGGAGGAAATTCTAAAGCAAAATGGGTGCTTTTTATTCTCTCGCTCTTTCAGTTTGTGGAGAGGAGTGCGCCTCCTCTCTCTCTCTCTCTCTCTCACCCCTCTCATCCGTCGCCTCGCTTTCTCTTTCCTCTTCTTTTGTTTTCGCTTTCACTCTCTCTTAGGTCGCCGCCGGCGTTGCCGGACAAGGGGAGCGCCGTCGGGGGATCCGGCGGCGCGATCCGGTGATGGATCGCCACGGCGGCAGGGCGGGGACGGCGGCCGTGAACGAGGGATCGTCGTCGTCCATTCCGCCGGATATCGATGAAGGTGAAGAAAAGCCCTTAGGATTTCTATTCTTGATCGTCTGTTTTGCTTCACTGCAGCATCTGTGTGGCATTGTTGCTAGGGTTGGTGGGTTGGTGAATTTGGACTGTCATTGCTGGAATATGTGACTGTTGAATCCACTGTAGTTGTTTTTCCTTAAAATTTGAATTTTTGCTGAAAACAAAAGTTTTCCGCTTGATTTAGTTTCTTTTTTCGGTTTTGGTATTTTTTTGGGAATTGCCGGTGAATTTGGGATGCCATTGGTGGAATTCTAATTTAAATGTTTTTATCTAAATTTCTTTTCAATTGCGGAAACTTTGGGACCTTCTTGATTCGGTTGAACTGTGCTGTGCTGATGATTTGATATTGTTAGTTTTAAATTATCAGTGCATACAATTGTTGCTTTAATGAGTTAAGTCTTTTTGAGGGGTTTGGAGATGCATTTGCTGATGGTTTCCTGTTTCAACCACCCCCCCCCCCCCCCCCCCCCCCCCCCCCCCCCCCCCCCCCCCCCCCCCCCCCAACACACACACACACACACACAAAAAACCAATAAAATAAATAAATAAAAAATTACCACGCTTCCTGTTTGTTTAATTTTTTTCCCTTTAAATTCTGGAATCCTGTGGTTCTTCATGGAATCAGTAGAACTGTTGTATGTTAGGTGTTTAGAAGTGGAAATTTATTAATATTGATAGTAGGATTTTATTGTTTCATTCAGTATTTCATATTAAATACAATTGATTTCTCTTCCCATTTAAGATTCTGCTCAAGTTTAGGTGGTGATCTTTCATTTTATTGAACAAAATGTGAGACGATTATGATCATGCCAATGTTTCAGAGTGGAATGCTATTTTATTACTGCCAAAACTAAGTTTCTGTAGGCGAAGATTTGTGCAGTTCCTAAAGTAGTCATGTTTATTTTCTCCCATTTTAGATCCCATTCAATCATTATGTCCACAACACTGTCATATGATCAAGTAATTCATGATTTACGAAGCTTAATTGCTCTTTCCTTCCATTTGGATGTTTTAGTTTTATATAACTCCACAGTTAGCATAAAAGTAGTTGTTATTCTTTACAAATGTCTGTTTCACAAATGTTATCTTTTTTACAGTTAATGTTTTGCAGTCATATTTATATTTGATACCAGATCTTGTGTATCTAATGTTTCACTATCCAAATTTATGTTGGAATTCTTTAAGATAATGACATTCTCTGAGATTCCTCTTGTTGAATTGTTTCCTATTTCTATATTCTGTTGCTACTTCTGCATGATTTCCGCTGTTTTCCCATGAAGCATATGAAATCTATCTGAAATAGACATGGCTATGTTGCAGAGGCAATGTGGCAAATGAGTTTCAGGGAGGGTGATGGGTCCAGACCATATCCCGAGCGTCCAGGGGAGCCAGCTTGTGCTTATTATATCCGAACCGGTCTCTGCAGGTTTGGAATGACGTGCAAATTTAACCATCCTGCTGACAGGAAGCTGGTAAATTTTGCATGCATGCTTGACTTTCTTTGTTCCACTTGTGTTGAACTTATGTTGCTGATTTTTTTTAGTAATTTTTTTTCCTGCTTCTGCTTTATTTTCTTTATTGTGTCCACAGTGAGTTGGTACTTATTAGTTTCAGTATTGACGTGTTATGATTTTTTCTCTGTGCTTTCTTAGTAGTACATCTACTAGTTAAAATGTTTGGCAATTTAGTCAAGTGTAGATTCTCTTTGTGTGTGTGGGCATGCACATGCGTGTATGCAGTATGCCCAGCTACATATGCTTGTGCATTATGCTTTGAGGTATGATTTCTATATTTTCTAACTTTTATAATATGTTTGCGCATTAGGCATTTCATGCTTTAGGCATATTCTTATATCCCCTTTGTAACTCTTTCAGTGTTTAGTGTAAACTGGGCATTAGCTTTTTGTTACATGCTTTCAAGTGTATTTTTGAGTCGATATTTTAGCAAATAAATTAAGACAGATTATGTGACACTGAAGTTATGATGTTCTAACAAAATGCAAAAAAAAATTTAAATTATTTTTTGGAATACATGCTTTGGCAAACAATTCCCATTCTTCTGAAGAAGGATTTATTTTTTGACTATTAGTTTTTTTTAATTTTTTAATTTTTAAGAAACAGGATGGAGGTCACCCTCCAGCCTATACACATACACACCCATCACTAGTTATCCAAGTTAAATCCCCTTGTTCAACAATTGTGGGAATTGAATCAGGAACCTCTCCCTTGTAAGCCTGTTTTAAATATCGGCCGAGATATTGTCTAATATCTCCTTTTTTGCCTGCTGTTGATACGATATGGGGAAACCGTTCGCCATATCGTTTGCAGCAAAAAAAAAAACGACCGATATTTAAAAAATCGGCCGATAAATCGCCGATTTTGGCCGATAAATCGCCCGATATATCACCCGATATGAAATAACTTATTTATTGCATGACTGCGTGCAAATGTACATTATTTTTTACTGTCTTTGCAAGCATATTACATTATTTTTATTAGGTAGATGATATCTATGACTCTAAACCAAGTTTTAGTTATCAATATTTCATTATATATAGTATCTGATATGAACGCCCAATATGCGCGTGTATCCCGATATCTCCCCCGGTATCCGATATTCGATATGAAAACCCCCCCGATATCCGATATTTAGAACCTTGCTTGTAAGGGAGGGATATTACAAGTGGGCTAACCCTCCAGCTATAGATGCTATTATTCATTTGGAAAGTGGATTCTTGTTGAAGTTTTAGTAATTTATAGGGACATGGAATACAATATTCTTTTCTTTGTTTTGAGGTTGCCATCACCCTGAACCGATATCATACTACAATATTCTCAATGCAGCTCTCATTTGATTAGTCACAATATTCTGCTAGACTCCATTATAAGTTTGTACTATTTACTCTAGAGATGATAAGAGCCTCTCCAACCTTCTTAGTACCTCCAACTTATAAAAAGTGTGCAAATATCTCCTACTTTGACGTTGCATGTGTTCTCAATGGGGTGTTCAAATTTATTGCTGCCACTTCTGGTTCTGTTCTATGCACTACACATCATTAGCTATTTATCTGGTAAAATTTTGTCATATTTTTGTCACAAATAAGTTATGGTATCCCAAATTATGTTTCATGTGATAGGCTGTATAATAGCTGAATCTGAAGAGACTAGGAAGAGTCAAAGATTTCAAAGGTGTTTCTTATTGAGGCTAAGGTCTTGTATTTTCTCTTCCCTCCCGTCATCTTCTTGTTTCTACATTCTCTTTATTGTATCAACCTAGGAAGCACGAACACTTCACATGTAGAGCCGTGTCGTGTCTGACACGTGTGTCCACACATGTCGGACTCAAGTGTTGAACACAATACTTCTATTATGTAGTTTCTATTCCTAGAACTTGTGTGCCGACCTGTCGTTTTGTGTCTTGTATCCTGCATGTGTTGGTGCTTCCGTGCAAAATAGGTATCAACACGAGCTTTGAATTCAGTCAAAGAAAACCATCTAATTCCCCCCCCCCCCCCCCAAAAAAAAATTAAGCTCAAACTATCTCTCTAGTAATCTAGTAACTCTAGGTTACATAAACCTAGAGTTAAACGTCTTGCCTTCCCCCCTACTTGTTTTAGCCTCTAAAATGGTTTTGGTCATGGAGAAACAAGCTAAAGATGTTCAAGTCTTCACTACATCGAAACAAAGGAGACTATCTAGGTTTCATAAGATCAACGGGTAGTTAGATGACTTCTCCAAACTCTGGAAGCCATATTTTAACAACTTCAGGGGCATGGGTACATGTATTGTTTTAAATGTCGGCCGATAAACCGATTTATCGGCCAAGATACTGATATTTTATTCAAAACGATACAATAGTACAAAAATTTACCGGATATTATTTTGGACCGATATTGGCCGATATATCGCCACGTGGCCGATATATCGACCGGTATCCGAGATGAAATATCCGATATATTGGCACTTATAGTTACTTTTTTGGATAATAATTATTAATTTTTTCTTGAGAGATTATTTTATTTTATTCTATGTTCATTATGGTATTTCAATGATGTTTTTATATGATGTTTGGATAATTACTTATTTCTTTTAATAATGTCTTATATGTATTTACTATTGATATATCAACTGGTATTTAGTACCATATCACGATATATCACCTGGTATCCGGTATCTGGTACATAATTTTGTCGACCGATATATCACCGATATCCGATATTTAAAACACTGGGTACATGAGCATCCTATTGCAAGTTCAAGTTTCTTGATCTGAAGATGATCAATGGGCTTTAGTGTATATGGTCACTACTCTAAAGAAGGGCATGTTGAGTTATTGGTCTAAGGTTTATTTTTTATTCAAGTAGATAGAGATGAACATCAAAATTTATGGTATGCAAATTATCTAGCTAATAACAAGAGGACATTCTCATTTCACTGGAGACCAACATGAGGATAACCATTTTCCATCTATACTTTCATTACAGGTTAATCTTTCTTCATCAACAACATCAAGGAGGGAGTTTCAACATGGTGAAGGGTCAGAGTGGATTTTTGTGTTTGTAAGTTAAAAAAATTGGGTTTGCATCATCAACTCACAAACAACATTCTTAAAACCTATCAAATCTCAAAATTATTCATGCAAAGGTTGGCTGGCAGAGGTCTTCATCGTGAAGATTTTAAGAAGAAGAGCTGACTAGCAGATGAGTCAAGGATGATCAAAAGATGTGATACAACAAGAAGTGAATTGTGGATGAGTCGAGGAAACAAATGGAGCATGGCCGAATGACGCAACAAGAAGTTACTTGCAGATAAGTCAAGGAGACAAATGGAGGATGACCAAAGTATGCAATAATCCTGAGTCAAAGAGGCAGCGGAAGTGAAGCCGGGGATATAATTGAGTTAAAGAAGAGTTATATTTTTCAATTGCAATCTTTATTAGGGGTAATTACAGTATTACATAAATTCAAACATTTAATTCAATTTTGAATTTGAAATATCATTCTTTTGTCATGTTTTTGTTAGGAGCCACTTATGGTATCCTAGAGTTATGTTTTAACCATGTATATAGAAAGTCTAAATCTTGTCAAAAAAAGGAAAAAAGGCATGTTTGTTGAGATTGAGGTCTTTGCCCTCTCCCTCTTCTCTTTTCTTCCCCGTATAGTCTTTTTTTAATAGGTAACAAATTGAATCCTCTACATTAACTAATTAAGCTCCACATCCTATTTTTATAGTATAGTATCCTTATGTTATATTAATATAAATACATTTTATAGAGATCAATGTTTTCTTTTTCTTGTTGTCGAAGTGCTCCCACTCACAAAAGGTATGAATGGGATGGTTGATCGGGGAAGAGGGGTCATTGAACTAAAATTTTGTAAAATAATACAATGAAAAGATTGTCAGTAGAGGAAATAAATGACTCATTTTTTCTATGATAACTAAAGCTTTAAAAATTCTTTTTATTCTAAAATTTTCACATTAAAACAATTGTAAATTTAGAACCATAAAACATGAGTGAAACAACCACAAAGTTAAGGAGACTTGCCAACACATGCAATACAATGTATATTAGAAATCACTTGTATGTTACTTCTCACGGGTTGCAGAGAGGCTATGAAAACAAATGGGCTACTTGCATATAGTTTTATTTGGTTCAATATTAGCGAGACTTTGGCTCGCTCAAATTTATAAACGAGTCAAACTCAAACTATACCTGCTCGCTCATGTTCGGCCCGAAAAAGCTCTATGTATACATATTATTTTTAAAGTTATAAGCTATTTTAAATATAATTTGTTTACCTAATAAGGACACATATAAAAGTTATGTTTTGTAATAGAGAAAGTTTGCCAATTAAAATCACTCACAACTTCTATACATTTCTTCTTCTCCCAGAGATTGATAAGAAAGTCCTTGGTACCAATATCAGAGGCTAAATTCTAAGGGCCCTCAAACAAACGAACCACTCGGGAATAGTTTGTGTTTGGCTCGACACTTAGCTTGATTTTACCTCTCGTTTGATTAATAAATGAGTTGAATTCAAACAGGGTTCACTTATTCAAGCTTGGATCATACACACGTAGTTGAAGACTTGGAATTACATTGGGAAGAAGAGAATGAAGAGGCTCTTACCTCCATACATGTGTAGTTTGAGGAAGTTTCTTGGAATAAAATTTTTAGAAACTTTAATAGCATGGTTTAAAATCTCAGTATGTGTATCAACATAGACCAATGGTTTTTAGTATCTATATTGATAATATCGGCAATATTAGCGATATAAGCAAAATCGGCCTCAATATTGGTCGATATTTTAGGGTTAATATTTTATCTAATTTCATAAAATCCGATACGACAAAAAAAACATGTATAATAGTCATGGGTAGAGAATCTTGGTTAGGAAGTCTACAAACGGTAACGAATGAAAAGAAAATGAAAATAAATAACCATATGAATGGATATTTATGAAAGACTATATGTAACCATAAACCATGATGACCATCATTTTAGTTTGATTATAGAATTATGATACAATCCTATGATATGTAACCAAATGAAGTAATAACCTTCCATATGATTAGAACCCTAAATAGCCATAATCCATCTATACCTAATTACCTATTATCAAGATACTTCAATCAAATACAACATTGTCCATCTATTCCCAACAAGACCATTGGAGGGGTATGTATGTGTCCCTTTTTATAGGCTTTCGTTGAAAAGCGCGAACTTGTCAAATGCTCTTTCTTCTTAGGTCTGCATTTGAATGCTTATATCTTGGGGTAAGACCGTAAGACTATTCACATCTTACAGCGAGATGAAGTATGTGAATATCAAGGGCTTTCTACAAAGTCTTCCATACAACAAAACAACAACTAAGTCATTTGTTCCAAGTATTTGGGGTGGACTACATGAACCAAAAGAGAATTACGCCAGATCGGGCACATGAATCAGCTTTCTCTACTCATTCCTATCGAGCAATATGCCTTCACTAAGACCTTTAGCATCTATATCTTATCGTATTACCTCCATCCAATTTTCTTTGGTCTCCCTGGCGCTCTTTTAACTTGCCCTAATTTGATACACTTTACTCACCGGACTGGTGCATCTGTAAATCTACGTCGTACATGACCAAACCATCGTAGTCGGTTTTCTCTCGTCTTCTCTCCTATAGAGGTTACGCCTATCTTAGTACGAATATTCTCTTTTCTCATCTTATCTCTCCTTATTATACCACACATCTAACGAAACATGTGCATCTCTTCTACACTAATCTTCTGGGTATGATATCTTTTTATAGCCAAACATTATGTGCCATATAACAAAGCTGGCATAATAGCAGTCCGATGAAACTTTCCCTTCAGCCATAACGGAATATTACGATCACATAAAACTCCTGTTGCGCTCCTCCATTTCAACCAGCCGGCTTGGATCCTATGGCTGACATCACTATTGATCTCCCTATCGTTTTGAATAACAGAACCCAAGTACTTAAAATGACTGCTCATCGGTAATTTTTGACCATATAGTGTCACAATACTATAATCTCAGATTCTCTTTTTATTGAATTTACACTCCATATACTCTGTTTTGGTCCTACTTAATCTAAAACCTTGAGATTCTAGAATTTGCCTTCATAACTCCAATTTTGCATTTAACCCGACTCTCGTTTCACGACTAGGACAATATCATCAGCAAATAGCATACACCATGGTATCTCATCCTGAATAGCTCTAGTAAGTTCATCCATCACTATGGCAAATAAGAATGGACTCAATGCAGATCCTTGATGCAATCCAATTGTGATAGAAAAATCACTTGTTATGCCTCCACAAGTTCCGACATTTGTCACTACTCCATCGTACATGTCCCTGATTATGTCAATATATTTTATATAAAAAAGTCTTCCATAGTTAGCAAAATCATATTTTATATAAAGAACTCTGATAAAGGCCATAACTCTTCTATTTTATCTAAATGTCATACTATGTTTATTTAGTTATAACTCGAAGCATGTGAATCTGATCCATGATAAATATCAAATTGTATATTATGATACTAATTTCATATGTTTTTGTTGTGAAGAGGGGTTTGATTTGTGCTGTAAGAATTAGGATGGCAAAGGATATAAAATATTTTGTAAATATAGAATTCTTTTTCTTTATCTCGTTTTCTTTTATTTGCACTGCAATGCATATTTGTCGTGGCTAGTTTCTTATTGTGGAGCAAAGAAGCACCCATTCGGTGGGAAAAAAATGTTGTCTCAAAAAGGTTGCTGGATTTAATCCCTCTAGTGTAATGAGGGGAGTTTACATTAAAAAGAAAAAGTAAGTTTATAAAATTGGCTGAAGTTTTGGAAAGTGAGGCACTGAGGTTGCATAGGTATATTCTTTAATGCAATGTTAAATTGGTATTTAGCAGAGAAGGGTTCATGTTTGCATCAATGAAAGTTCTTTCACAGGGGCCTTTTAGAAAATTCTAGCCCTTTTCAACTTTCTTTAGATTCTCATCTTTATTGCTTGGCTTTTACACTCTAGCTGACTGACACTTATTCAATAGAACTCTGACATAAATGATGGTCTTACTGGTAACTTTTTTGACAGGCTGCCCCGAGACCAGAATTAGATGAGGTTATCCTGAGTGAGTTGGGCAACTGGATTGCCAAGTAAGCCTTTACTCATCTCGTTGTTAGTATTATAGAGTTTTCTTCTTATGTTGACCAGTAAAATACAAATCAAAACAATGGAATAATTCACCTTTTGTTTTCTTAGATGCTTGTATTTTGCTGTAAGAGAAGATTATTTCAGAATGTGGTCATTTCAAGCTTGCATTCTCTAAATGGATTATCCTGTAATGTGGAGTGTTGAACTTAAAATACTCAATTGAATGTAGTAGCTGGTGTTACTAATATTTTGTCATCAAAATTCCTTATTATTTCTGAGTTGAATGAGTATTCTTCTGGAGGACAGCTGAATTCATTTCTACATTTAAACCATCTATAAAGAAAGTTAACCTTGTGTAGAAGTGATTCAAGTAATTGGACCTGGGAAGTGAAACATATACCCAGGATCTACTGATTCTGACTTTTTGATAACGTTAGAGGGACATTATTATTTCTAAATGGTGATCTTTTTTCTCACTTGAAATCGGTTAAGATCTGAGCTTGTAGGATTGATAAGCTGCACAAGCCACAAAGTAAAAGTTACTCAATGCTGTGCCTTGCAAATACTGTAGTACATCAAAAGAACGATATAGAACAGTTAGCGATGATGCTATTAGATGTATATGTCTGGCACACATTTGTTATTCAGAAATATTTGTCACAATATTAATTATAATGAACATGTTTTGAGGCTTGAACCTCTGAGGCATTGTTTTGTATTTGTGAAAGTGTCATGATATATGTAGTACATAACAAGACCTATTCTACAACCCGTTAGATCTTTTTAGTTTTTCCTGTCTCTCATCTCATCATTGCGTCCTATCTTTCCCTGCACTTTGATGGGGTGTGCCTTTGTCTTTTCAACTACATGCTGCTCAATGTGGCTTCTTTTTGTTTACCATCCCATTTGGTTACTTTGTTCATTTGACTCCGCGTCAGCAAGATAAGTTGATCAATTCTTAAGCGAATACTTGTTATTTCTACCTAGGTAGCTACCAATGTTCTAAAAAGCACTGGGAGCCCAACGGCCCAGGGGATGCTCAGGCAGATATCTTCCTTTTCTTTCTTGGTCCGATAGAAAAATCCATATAAATAAAAACTAAAAAAAATTCACAAGCAAAACAAAAAATAGGCAAAATTATTTGCAGCAGTCCAACTAATATCTAATGGCACAACTAAGAACAATAAAGTATGACCACTTTGCATGATACAACTTCAAATTTAAAGAACAGAAATGTAGAATCCTTGAAAATCATATGGTTCAAAACTTCATGAAAGCTGTAATGAAGGTAGCACTAGCACATAATGAAAGTCGACGAGTTGAGAAACTCACCTACTATTTCATTAGGCTTATAGCTGCCTGCTTTATCTGTAAAAGTTTCATCTACCATTTTTGCTGCCAGAAATCATGGTTTAGACAGTGGCCGTTTATCTTCGAGAAGGTTAACCTGTTGTGATGCCGGGAAAGAAACAATTGCATGCTATTTCACTTCCAAAGACGTTTTAGTTCTGAGAGCTTTACACAATGTGTGCTATTTTCCTTTGGTTCTGATGCACGTGAAATACAAAGTTAGAATTTATCACATTCTTGTTTACTGGTTCACTTGTGCTCCACTGCAGTTGTGCAATTCTCAGGATCTTGGTCATGGATACTAGTGGTGTTAATTGGACATTTTATCTATCTATGCACTTCTGTTCTTAACTTTCAGTATGTTTGTTGGCTTTGGATAACCTTTTCTGTTATATACTGAGCGCGGACATTAAACTTTTTCTTTTTCAGTACTACATGAAGTCAGGAACCTGTAAGTTTGGACCAACGTGCAAATTTCATCACCCTAGAGATGAGGCTGGAATTGCTGGGCAAGTCCAGTTAAATGTTTTAGGCTGCCCTCTTCGTCTGGTTAGTACTTGCTATTGCTTTAACATTAAATAAATTTGCTCATATAGTTATCAGTGAGTATAGATTCTAGTAAGCTTATTGTAATTTTGCTTCTCATAATTAGGCTGTGATAATTTTTGCAGTACCTTATAAAATTCGTCTTCTTCCTTACGCAGGGTGAGAAAGAATGTGCTTATTATCTAAGAACGGGGCGGTGTAAATTCGGAACATCCTGCAAGTTTCATCACCAACAGCCCTCTAATGCTATGATTTCTTTACGTGGTTCTCCTGTCTACCCCCCTGTACATTCCCCTACAAACCCTGGACAACAGTCATGCTGGGGATTGGCAAACTGGTCTTTGTCAAGAGCTTCTTTCATTCCAAGTCCTCGTTGGCAACGTCCTTCAACCTATGCCGAACTTATTGCTCCTCAAGGGCTGGTTCAAGTTTCTAACTGGAATCTGTATTCTGTATTCTGTATTCTGTATGTCACACTTCTTTTCTGGTTGGCATTTGAAAACCCCACACATGCACTTGTGTGCACATGCAATTATGCGCATGTGTCCACACTCACACAACACAACACATACAACTGTGTGGGCCTGTGTGCAAATGAGGGCACCCACATGCACGCCGTTCTAATTTAATCATTTTGCAATTCTTGTGTTCAAGTGGTGGCAAAAAGAAATTATGATCTTGTGGAGAATAAGTAGTTCAGATGTTATATGCCAAAAGGTCATATGATAACAAATTGTCTAGTAATTAATGATACATTTAGTTGCCTTTAGTAGGAATAGACATGTTTTCCATGTCATTCCCAAATCCCAAGTGCAGACGATAAATTGGAGGAGAATGGTTGGTTTCATAAAAGGTAGGTTATAAATATTGAATGAGTTCTAACCTAGGATTAGTTGTTGGAGTTTAAAAAGGTAATGATTGTCTTCATGGACAAAACATTAGAGGAATGTTGGATTCACTAGCTTGAGCCGAATAAGTTGTCGAATAAAATGGAAAATTTCAGTTGCCATGCTAGAGACATTCTTTGAGATCTTAGCGTAGGCCGTGCATGTATATAAAGGCTGGCAACAGGCTGGGATAGGCCAAATTCAGACTGCTAAACTCATATAGGGCCTGGGTCTTGCTACCATTTTATGTCCGAGTGTGGACCAGTAGAGAAGCAGGCTTAAAGTTCCATACCCGGACCCAGATAATGGTTCCACTTTTAAAGCCTGGAGGAAGACACAATTTATATGAAAATAAAAGGTAAAAGTTAGTGCATCTACCATATTCAATTACCCATCGGAGATTAGGCTATAGGGAGAAGCTGTATTGTTATATAAAAAGTGGAGTGACAGTAAAATTTCCTCAATAATTCTCAGTCTCAACTGGAGGGATTCATTCATTGCTTTTCTATTTCACACTGTTTTATATTGGAAGTACATTTCTTTCTTAGTTTTCTCTATCTTTAATGAAAATCCAGATCATCAAGATTATTGCATTTAATATCCTTTGGGGTCATTAGAAATTTACTTTTATTTTTGGAATGAAAAGGGTGTTTATATTTCCTCATTGGCAATAAGTTTAAAAGATGACATTTGTTGTGTATAACTTTTTTGCCCAATGGATGAACAGCTCAGGACTGTATAACCTGTTTTCCAGAAGGGCTTTATCCATGGGTGCTATGCCCTAGTTCCTTGCTTCATCAAGCTAGGACCTTGATAGAAAACCAGCTTCCCTAGAAGCTAGACTCGGCTAAATTCCCAGCCCTAATATATGTGAAGGAACCTGTTGTTGGAGATGCAAATTACAAAATACAATTGCTGTGGGTAATTTCTTGAGGAATTAATTCACGCACCAGATTGTAAAAAAAAGTTAGATCAAATTTCAGAAAAAGCAACGCAAACAAACAAAAGTATGTGGAAACTCGAATGGGAGAAAATCACGGGGGGAGAGAGAATTCACTATCACGATGACGATTACCATGGTGTTATCTAGCCTGCTAGGGTTTCTGAGATCGAACTCCTTCTACATTGGTGGTGATTCATTGTATCTGTTTTGATAAAGCTACAGAGTTCAGCTCTATTTGAACACTTAACCGCTTATGTAAGAAGCGGTTTGAGTTGAACATCCAAGTTTGAACTAATTGAGTGATAGTTCATCTTTATCTGGTAGTATGAGTCTAATTGTAGACGTGGCTGATTCATCCCCAAACTGTAACTGCCAATTTAAATGAAGATTTGACTTAGAGATAATCGCACAACTGATTCGATCTCCTCATCCTATCCACACGAGCCGCTTGGGTTTTGAATTGATCGAGAGCTCTCGCTTGGAGGTTCTGAAAGTGGTCACATGTTGCTTGCCTGCTTGGTGCTGGAAGGACACATGGCTTGATCTCGAGGTCAGAAGTTGACTACTAAAGATGTCCTCTCTGCTCCCTTCTATTTGGAAGAGATCAACTCTCCCTCGGGGCCAATAGGTTCCCGGGAACTCTGACAAAGAGAGGGATGCAGATAGAGAAGTGTATTTTAGACTTGGACTCAGATTACCTGTTGTCGCTTTGGGTTTTATCTTGTAGTGGCATGCGTTACTCTACAGGCTAGCAAAGCCTTAAATGTGCGTCATACCCGCTGCAGTATCGATCAAGTAATCGTTGCTTTTGTAGAACGCAACGTTCGCACCGCGTATCTGGAGCGACAGTTCTGATCTAATACGCCATAATACGTGTAAGGTTCTGATTGAGAGACGGTTCGTCCTCTAGGTTTAAGAAAGCAACCATTTGGGGCCTTGGACATTTTTTCAAATCTCTGTGTCTTCTTCTTTCTTGCCCTCTTTTGATCTTCTGGTTCTCAGATCTCAACCGTTTTCTTATTTCTGTCACAATGAAGGAGAGAGAGAAATCGGCTACAGTCAGCGGCGCGGGCAAAGGAAAGGTCGCGGTGGAGAATGGGAAGAGAGCTTCCTATCGTACCCAGATTGGAATGGACTTTGATCCAAAAACTTTCAAGCTCCGTGATCAGGAGGCGGTGGATAGATACCTAGCCAACTATGGCTTTCATTTGAATTCGGAGATAAAAATTGAGTTTTGCCTTCACAGTGTTGACGTTTCTTTAACTCCGCCTAATAGGGAGGGTAGATATATGTCTGGCAATGGGGCTGAGGCTGTCGATGACGAGGTTTATCCGCAACGTTTGATTTTTTAAAAGGTCGCCCCTCTCAATTGTCGGCGGTAGCCTGGTGTATGATATTAGGGTTCGAAGCCCTCTGCAATTTGTATGCTCCCGAGGCGTGTCAGCGCGAAGTCTTCAACACCGCGTACTCGCTAATAATGACTACTCAAAGTGCCCACTACTTTGTTCCCCCAGAGCGGGGTTGAAAAGGTTATTGTCAACATGGTCAACAACGATCATGGTATGCGAAATATCGTGGTTCGGGAAATCGGTCTGTGGGAGGCCGAATTGAAAAATGAGCGTAGGGCAGTCCCGATCACCTGGAACTTGGACTCCAGCTCTTATTGGGGACTTTGCCCACCGCCGTTGTTGAGGCAAAGTTGAGGAGATCAACAATCAACTATAATAATCATAACTGGAGTTGGCTGCTAGACCTCAAACAGGCTTCCAAAACCCCCAGTTATCTTGAGGGTGCCAGCATCGGGTAAGAACCATCCTGCCTCCGAGCCTGAGGAACCTACTCGGGAGGGAATCCCCCATCTGTCGATTTGGGGAAGTCGAGAGGCTCGGGATGGCTGGTTCCGACCAAAAGGAAGAGGGCTCTTGCTCAGTCTTCGTGTCTTCTGTGCCCCGAGATAGATTCTTGCTTTCTTTAATTTTCTGTTAGTGGGGACTATTTCTCGATGCTTGCTTTCCTTTTGTAGAAGAAGCGCCAGCTCCAATTCGGTGAGTCTGACGATGAGGGGATGACGAACTTGCTCAAAGCCACGACCTCTCCTCTGTCCACTGCCACAGAGCTGTTGAGTTGGCTCGGGTTGGATCCTTTGACCGCGTGGACGGTGCTCGGGGGGCTTCGCCCGTCATCAAGCTTGCTGCAGAGGTTGTGGATACGGCCTCAGAGATGCCAGCGGGGCTTCTACTGCTGAGTTGCTTCTTGAAGGTAGGACTGAGATGACGCCCCTACTTTGGACAATGCAGGGCTTCCCTCTCCGCACAGTCTTGAGAGGGTGGACGCTGCTGAGCACCATCAGGCTGCGGAGGGTGCAAGGTAGCAGGTGGTGTCAGCTCCTCAGGGACTGTCGCGCAGTCACAAGAACTGTCTTCGGGATGGACCGTTGCGGATGTAGAACTAGGATTATTCTTCTAAAATGGAGATGTCGAGGTGGGCTCTCGGGTATGGTGACTTCCTCAGGGGGCTTGAGGAACTCAAGGCCCTGCCCTTAAAGGAGCGGAGGCGGCATCCGAAAAACGAGTTTCTTCAGGGTAAGTAATTCGATGACTTTGTTTGAAGTTATTTGTTTGCGTACCGCTTAACTTTGGCTTCCTCTTTAGAACGCGGTGCTTCTCTCGGAGCTGCTGGATGACTACCGGGATGCCCTGAAAGCGAGGGAGGGCGAAGTTGCTAATTTACGCCGGGGATGGAGGAGCTCAGTGCTGCGGGAAAGGCGACACGACTGAGGAGATTAGTCGGCTCAAAATAGATTTGGGCTGTGAGGTGGTGACTCGTTCAAGTCGAGAAGAGAAGCTGGTGCAGCTTAGGAGGGAGCTGGAGAAGGGGTCGGAGATGTTGAAGAGGGACTCCGAGCTGCAACAGAAAGAGTTCGCACTGCTGGCAGCTCAGCAAGAACTTGAGGAGATGCGACAGAGTGCAGAGGGGGCAGAAGCTGCCCTAAGGTCGGAGCTGGGCGCTTTTGAGGAGGCGAAGGAGTGCCTCAATGATAACTTGAATCGGGCGCTGATTGCCCAAAAGGAGGTAGAAGCGCGTGAGCAAGAGGCTATAGCCAATTGCCAACATGCGTTGAAGGTATTCAATTTCAAGAAATATAAAGAGGGGTACGAAGACGGGAAACATGGGGTGTCCCCGAGGTACCCACTTGAAATTTGATCATTCCTTAGGAGTGAATGCCAGGATCCTCTTGAAAGCAGTGTTGCCCTTGCTACACTTGAAGAGATCTCTCTGAACGCTCCATTTAGCGACGTCGTGCTCTTGTCAACGAGCTCTCCACTAACTGCTTCCGATACTGGGCAGGTGGCTCGGGCTGCCCCCAGGAAGCTGCTCTTCCGTCACTTGCATTCGAAGCGTCTTATAAAGGCAAAGTGAGTATTTGAGTGTTTGCCTTGTTGATTTTCTTACCCTTGTTTATAAAGATCAAATGTAATCTTTTTTAACAGAAATAGTAGAATTTTTTGCTTCTCCTTTTTTAAATATCTTATTCTCTTTGTGTTTCAAGGCCGTTGTGGATGCTAGCCCGGCGGGCCCTTTCTGCCCAGCTTTTGACTTGGTAAGTCGCGACCAGAGGAGGGCCCCTCGGAGGCTGAGGATGTCCCCTACCTGTAGAGGCTTTAATGGGGCTGGCATTTCGGGGGAGGAGCCACCAGAGAAGGTCAAGGTTCTTGCCCTGTGGGAGGAGATGAAGAGGTGGAAATAGATTTGGATGATGAGCCTGTATCGTTGTTAGACTTCTTGAATGCCTAGCGGGAGAAGGTTGCCGTGGGGGAGCTCCTGGGAATTTCTGGACTTTCTCGCCCATAAAGCTCAAACTGCTTTCTCCTAACCTCTCGACTGGATCGCGAGCTCGTTTCTCATAATATGATAGTGGCAAGTCTCCAAAGAAAGATGGACGAAGTCCTCCAGAAAGGGTGCGAGTTGCTTGAGGCGAATGCTAAGTTGAGGGGGGAGAAGTTAAGACCTTGAAGAGAAGCTCATGATCCGGCTTTTGTAGTTGTAGAAGTCGTGAGAGGAGGTGTCTGATTTCCAGGGAAAGGTGGCTTCAGCCAAGTCGGAGGCTTCGTCTCTTCGGGAGCAGATTGATAACGGGCGTGCAGAGAAACTGGTGCTCGAGCACGAAGTCTGTGTGCTACGAGATAACTTGAAAAATCATGATAAGGATGTGGAGGAGCTGAGGGCCGAGGCTTAGCGTCAATCGGACCGTTATAATGAGCTTTGGAGCGCTCATAGGACGTTGCTTGAGGAGGTGCAGACGCTGCGCTCTCAAGTTATACCCCTTAGATCAGGAGTCCGGGTGGAGAGCACCAGAGGATGGCTCGGGGGCGCGAACCGCGACCCCGAGGGACCTAGTTCTCGGCCCAGGGGCTCGGGTCGTCAGCCTGAGAGATCGACCGATCATTGAAATCTTTGAAAGCTGACATGAGAAATCTCAGAGATGGTCAGCGGATCAAGGCAGTGGCCGTAGGCGGGGTAAATGGGGCTACCCCTCTTTTTGTATGGACGAATGTGATTAGGAGACGTGTCCTTTATTTTCTTTGGGTGTTAAATCGCTGCTCTTGATGCTCCCATGTGATGCCTTGGGTCTTTGATTGTTTATCGGGGGTCGTTAGGGTAGGACCCTTACATGTTGTTAACTCACTCGAGTAGCCATCCAGGTGAAAACTTGTGTAGGCTGACTCCGAGCAATCATTGTGGGCGACCCTCCATCTTTTAGGGGACTCCCTGAGGGATAGCCGTCAGGGTAGGACCCGATATAGGCGGTTGACTCACTCCAGTGGCCATTAAGGTAAAAACTTATGTAGGTTGACTCCGAGCAGTCATTATGAGCGAGCTTTCATCTTTCAAGGGACTAGCCGTCAGGGTAGAATCCGATATAGGCTGTTGAGCGTGCTTGTCGTACCTGGAGAAGGTATTAAACATGGAAATAAAAAAGTTTGTATAATTTTATCGGATACTACATGGTTTTACACGTAATATCACTTCGAGTGGGAAGAACTCCATTGCTTGGTGGGGGTATTCTTGTCTCGGATGGTGCCGAGGGGCGAGTGCTTCATGCGACGGTCTCGGTCGGGGCCTTGTCGCCCTCAGAGTCCTCCTCTAAGTTGAGGATGAACTCATCCAGTATCCACGTTGAACTAGGTCCTCGAGGTGTCGTTTGAGGGACCATCAATGCAGGGTGGCGTGTCCCCGACTGCCGTGAAAGGAATAACTTCCTGATTCCAGAGGATCTGGGTGGTGCTTGGCCTTCTTGGGGAGTTTCACCCATGACTGATGTTTGATGATGTGAAAGATCTGATCAATCGGCAGATTCAGGGGGATAAAGGTTGGGGCGTCCTCGATCTTCGCCCTTGTCGGGGAAGCGTTCCCCTTAGGAGTCTGGGCACGATGTCCCCTTGCACGCTTCCGTGAGCTGTCAACTTGAAGGCTCTCGGGAGCCTCATGCGGAGTGGTTACTTTGGAGTGTATTTTGTTTAGCTTGAAACGTAGGTCAGTTGGAACCACCAGATGTGAGATGACCGGAGGGGGGGTTGTCCACTCGAGCCTTCCGGGTGCCCAGCTCAATGAAGTGTTATTGCGCTTCTCGAAGAACATTTATCTGCGTGAACAACTGATGGTTGACCTGCATTACCGCCTCTCGCTTGCATTCTGCGGCGTCGTGATGGATGGCGACAAGTTCTCGCGACCTACCTTGGACCAGTGTTCATCCAAATGTCACTGTAGGTTG
Source organism: Agave tequilana (assembly GCA_038442645.1). NCBI lineage: Eukaryota > Viridiplantae > Streptophyta > Magnoliopsida > Asparagales > Asparagaceae > Agave > Agave tequilana. The sequence goes on along the minus strand of JAVJIF010015489.1, from coordinate 8,050 downwards.
ATTACCATCTGGACAAGTTGTCCGCAGAAGAGGATCGATTGATCGAATTCGTCAGAGGCGTTGCCGTCGTGACGGGTGGTGTTCTTGTGCGCCATGGTCGTTGTGCGAGGATATATTCGTGAAGGTGTTCGGGTATTGGATGAGGAGAGATCCTGAGTAAGGATACAGAAGATTTCAATGAAAGCACCAAATGCTATGGGTAATTTTCTAAGGAATTAATCCACACATCAGATTGTGAAAACGGTTAGATCAAATCTCAGAAAAAGTAACACAAACACACAAAATTATGTGGAAACCCGAATGAGAGAAAGCCACGGAGAGAAAGAGAGAATCCACTGTACAATGGTGTTCTCTAGTCTGCTAGAGTTTCTGATATCGAACCTCTTATATGTTGGAGGTGATTCTCTATTTACTGCTGCAAAGTTCAGCTCTATTTGAACACTTATCTAAGAGGCGGTTAGAGCTGAACATCCAAGTTTGAACTTATTGAGTGAGAGTTCATCTTTATCTGGTAGTCTGAGTCTTATTGTAGACGTGACTGATCCATTCCCGAACTGTAACTGTCAAATTCAAATGAAAATTTGATTTAGAGATAAGGATTTGCACAACTAATTTGATCTCCTCATTTTATCCACACGAGCCGCTTGGGGTTTGAATTGATCGAGGACTCCCGCTTGGAAGTTCTGGAAGCGACCACGTGTTGCTCGTCTATTTGGTGCTGGAAGGACACGTGACTTGATCTCGAGGAGGTCGGAAGTTGACCACTACAACAATATAAAATGAGGACGTTTCTTCAAGGAATGACAACTGCATCTCATTGAGGACTTTGAAAGATTTCTGAAATTGATGGTGAAAAAACAACTCTGAGTGAATATGAAACTTAAGATGCCAGAGTATTAAGTAGATCCTGTATGAAAGTACATGCATCAGATAGATAGAGGTGAAGGAGAACTAGAGATGTGGACCCAAGTTTGATCCTTGTGTGATTTCACTGAGAGGTGGAGAAGAAAGAGTATGTTTTAGAGTATGCTCAGAAAATTTTGAACGAAATTACAGTTCTTTTTCCATTTATTTTTTCTTTTTTGTTTCAAGTAGCCACAATCTGAGTTGTTTGTGCACCAATCTTGCAATTCGGTAAAATGATGCAAAAATGACTTTGGAAATGATGCAAAAGGGTAAAGACTAGGCGAGAGGAGAGATCAATGAGTTCACAAATAACGGGAAAATTTGGGTGGTTAATTACCTAAAATCAACGAGATTGACTAGGATATTCTCAAATGAGGGGGAAAACATACTTCTTTAAGTTATAGGTGAAGTTCACAATTGCCGCAATTGGACAGTCAGATCATGAAGTTGGAGAGGCTGATAGAACGTAGCTTCAGTAGAAAAACTTCAATTTAGGAGACAAATTAGGATTTATGCTGACTAAGACTGTTCTTTCTCTTGTTAAAATGTTGAAGAAGACTTTTTGGCCTTTGAAACTTTTAATAAGGTCTTGAATGCTACACATAAGGATTGTTTAGACAGATTATTGGGGTCAGTCTCGTTCATGTCTTTTCTTTTATTATGGTGGTTTGGATTCATGTTTCTTTCTTCCTGCCATATTGCCAGAATAGGGCCATCACTACCTACTACCTTTACTAACTTTCTTTCCTTGCTTATTCCTTTTTGTCTTTCTTTCCTTCCCTCCCTCCCCTAATAGTGGTTTTAAAAACTAAGGTGCACCCTGAAGGGGATCTCCAGGATTTGACCCTGGACCTTTCCTACTTGCTCTCCCCTTGGATTCCCGCCCGTAACTGGGCACCTCTTATGGAGCACTACGTCCAGTTTTTGATGCTTCACAAATGCTTATTGTCAGTGTTTGACTACTTTCAACTGATTTGGCTATTTCCCTCCAGGGACAATTGATCTCTGTTTCATCTCCAGAAAACCAGCAGCAGACTCCAGTAACTGTTCAGTTTTACACTACCTCGCGCCAAAGTGAAACAGCTACAGGATCGCAAGGGACATTTTCATCTTATTGATCCGGCTCTATTCCTAAGGTCTTCATCAGATGCAGAGGAGAATGTCTTTCCTGAGAGACCTGACCAACCAGAATGTCAGTTCTATATGAAGACCGGAGATTGTAAATTTGGTGCAGTCTGCAAGTTTCATCATCCAAGGGAGAGGCTATTCCAATTCCAAACCGTGTCTTGAGTCCACTAGGGCTTACATTACGTCCAGTAAGTTAACTGTCTGCATCCGGATTTCTCTTTCTTTAAATGTGTGATTGCAATATGTTTCCATGCCTTCATTTTCATTCTATATGTATAATATAACATTAAGGTATGTCCTGGTTTCACTGTATAAGCTGCATGATGATCTAATTGAAAGCCTTTTAGCCCATATAATAGGTTTATTATAAGATGACCTCAACTTGACTGTTTATTTTCTTCTGAGGTGACAAGGCATGCCTTACATAAGTACATGTAAGGAACTTCTCTTCGTGATTGCCCAACTTAGAGGACAATAAGTCAGTGTAGAGTTCTTGATATTCCAAAAATGTTCCTATAAGAATATTCGTTAGAAAACTCGAGTTTTTTCAAGAACATGTGGAAATGTTCAATTTTTTCTAGAATTCTTGGTCTTGTCTGTATCAAAATTTTGACAAAAAAATCATGGAGTTGGAAAGATCCACATAAAAAAGATTAAAGAGCGCTTTTAGGATTCAGTAATGAAGCTGTGCAACGTGAGTCTTTTGAGATCAAGTTGTTTGTGTTCCTCATAGAACTCTGCTGGCTTTCAAGGAGGCTGACATAGAAATCCTATTTATGACCAGCAGTGGACAGTTATCACTAGAGAGAACACTTAAATATAGGCTTAGAAGTGGCTGGAGCGTTGACATGAGCATATGCATCTCAGGAAATATGAGGCATTGGAGATATTACCACTTACAAGATGTTGCATGGTGGCTCAATGAGGCTTTCTTTAGATTCTTATGGATTTTGAAGGCTTCTCTGTATAGAGAATGTTTGAAATTATCCACCTCACGAATGAGTCGGCCCCTTTAGGTACTTTTTTTAAGGGCTTGTCAGGAAGCTAGGCATAACACAACATAGACAGCATAGAATAGGAGAATATTTAGCGTTTTCCTGTGCTAATGCGGTTCTACCTGTTAGATTGCCAATTTACAGTGTAGTTTCATTTACAATTCTTACAGGCTTGATGATCATTGTCATTGTTGCTTTCTATTGTTTCACGTCCATCACTGTCTTTGGTTCCTCGATAACAAAGTGAGGAAAAGAGTGCATGTATCATCTGTATCATATGCATAGTATCACATGATTAGTCTAGTTCTATTCATTCTGAAATTCAGTTTGGGAAATTTTTACTGCATCAAATGAATAATTTTTAAGTTATAGAAAGTTTCTATTTATTATTTATCTTTCATAAAACATCTTTTATTTCTAAAGGACACTGCTCACACGAGTCTTTTTATTTTTTTCCCCCAACAGGGAGAACCCTCGTGCCTTTATATTCTGGTATCTGCAAATTTGGTTCCTACTGCAAACTTGACCATCCTGTTGGAACAATTACATACAGTCCTACAACATCTCCTGCAGCTGACATCCCATCTATGTGGCGATTAGTGGGGTCCTCGTCCGGACATTATCAGCCGAAGGGCCGGCGAAGCTGGCCAAGGAAACTCTCGAAGACTTCGTCAGAACCTCGACAAATGACTTCTGCTGATGAAAATGTTGAGACAGAGGGATCACATACCACTTCAAGCATTGCGCAAGTGAACATCTTTTACTTAACCCTTCCTCCTGGATAAAAAAAATAATGCAAATCAGTTTCTACTGCTGGAGATGTACAGTCTTTCATGATGATTTGACTCTTTCATCTGAAGACCCCTCTTACGTGACAAAATTCAAGACCTGAATTCCATACAATTCATCTTGCAAGAGCTTGTTTGTTTCGTTGCAAAACGTCGCAAGTAGTAAGTCGTAAATGAGAATGGGAAAAAGGAACTGTAGCAGATAAAATATATTGTGTTTTACGGTGTTTGGTTGATAAAAGGCTTGTTTGGTTAAGGGTGGAAGTGAGGAAGTGAGGAATTGAGGAAGTGGTAATAATTCTCTTTGGAACTTGGGAATTAGTTAATAAGTTTTCCGGTGTTTGGATGTTGTTGAGAAGTGTGAAAGTGAAAGTGGAAAAGTGGAAAAGTTGACAACAAAGTTGACCGTAAAATAATATTAAAATAAAAATTAATTAAGAAAAATAAAAAATGGACTGTGATTAGAATGCAAGTGAGATTTACGTGATCAAAAAATTAACTGTCTTGTACTGCAACTTATTACAAATGAGATTTACATGACCACAAAATTAACTGTAGCACTCTGGAAGTGAGGAAATGATTGTGTAAAAGAGAAAAGAAAAAGGGGTTTTCTTATTTTCTTTTTTCGGTGTTTGGATAAATAAGAAAGTGAGCAATTATACTTCCCTATTTCCTTACTTTCGCCCACTTCCTTGCAACCAAACAGCCTCAAAGTGAAGTATAAATGGAAAAGTATATTGTGTTTTACGGTGTTTGGTTGATAAAGTGAAAGTGTAAATGATAAAGTATAAATGATAATGTTCTTTTCTGATCTAAACAAATATTCGAGGAGTCTGAAGAGGAGTCACTTTGTGAACTTTAGGATTTCTTCCGAGCAAAAAAATGACTCCTGATTGTTAGAGAGGATTGGAAAAGGGGAGTTCGATATTAAACCCTAAGATTGAGGGGGGGGGGGGGGGGGGGGTTAACATATCATTCTAGTATGCATATTTATTTGGCGAATAGAAAAGGCTCAAATGTAGGAGTGAGCAAAAATAAACCGGAACCGAAAAATCGGACCGAAGTCGATCTGTTCGGTTCGATTTTGCCAAAGTTCAGCTCGGGTGCAGGTTGAAATTTTTTTGAGTTTGATAACCCACAACCCAAATCAAACTCTCTCTCTCTCTCTCAAACTGTTTCCCTCTCTCACTCCAAGCCCATGTGAGCTCTCTCTATATGTGGATGACATTCTACTAGCAAGTAACAATATGTCTCTTTTACTTTGAGACCAAAAATTTTCTTTCATAGAATATTGAGATGAAAGATCTTGGAGACGTTTCTTTTGTGATAGATATTCAGATTCAACGTGACATGACACGTGGAATATTAAGTTTATTACAAAAGACCTATATTTATAAGGTGTTAGATAGATGTGACGTGAAAAATTGCTTTAGGGGAGATAAGTTGAGTCTACTCCAATGTCCCAAATACGACCTACAGAAAGAGCAAATGAAAGATATTTCATATGCATCGACGTTGGAAGTCTAATGTATGCTCAAGTTTGTACCCATTCAGACATAACATACATCGTTGAGAAACTTGGCAGATACTTGATCAATCTTGGAATTGATCACTTGATGACTGCCAAGAAGATAATACGATATCTACAGAAGACTATATGAAATCTATTCAGTTGCAGCTGATCAGATACATAGATTCAGATTATGCCGGATATATTGACAATAGGAAGTCCACTTCATGTTACATTTTCCTAATTACAGGAAGGTGGATTTAGTCGAGATGTCATTACAGCTACACTGTGACAATAAGAGCTATATAGCTCTACTGCAATAGTGACAAGAGTTCAGTAAAGTCATAACATATCGACATCAAGTTTCTTGTCATTAAGGATAAAGTTTGGAATTAAATTGTCTGTTGATAGTGTTAATATTATTTTTAACATTACAGATCCACTCATTAAAAGACTTCTATCTAAAATCTTTTTGGAGTATAATTGCTCATATGGGGATGACTATTCATGATGATATCCTGATTTAGTGAGAGTGATAATTTTATATAATAGACATTATTTCTAAGTAAACTTTATGCATATTTGTTGATTCTGATAATAAAGTGATAACTGATTCCTTTAATTTTCTTTTGATTTTAATTTGCGCATTTGAGTTTGTTAGCAGTTGAACTCGTTGGAGTCATAAAGTTAGACTCATTGGAGTTATAAAGAGGAAACCAATTGGAATTATACCTTATTTGGTCAGAGGACATTTTCATGCCACACGTGCACATTTAATCTATGTCATTAAGGGTTATGGAATTTGTGATATGGATGTATAGGTCACCTAGGGGTGAATAGGTGACGTGCTAATCAAATGCCAAACAATGCGGAATTAAAAACTATTTACACACTAAAACTACACACAATGTATAATCAAAGAGTGAAGTCGAATTCTCGGTGAAGGGCTCTAAACTTTCTCCTTAAGATTTCTCTAGATTAAGAGCTGAGGTGTTACTATAGCTCTCTTGGTTAAATACAATTGTGAGCACACAACCAATATCAAGTATGTGATGAATAGGCAAGGAATAAGAGCATGCAAGATATCAAACAATTCCAAGTATGTGTGTGTATGTGTATCAATTAAGCACAAGTAAATATCAAGCAAATAAAGATGTAAATGATATAAGCATGCAACTTATTAACACAAGTGAGTTGAGAGAGAGATGAGCAAACACTAACATGGGAGAATTGTTTCGAGATTCGAGCTACTCGCTCTACGTCTCTGCCTTCACCGCAATGAGGATTTTCACTAAAATTGATCCTGCAAGATCACTCGGTGCCGCAACATCTACAACGAGCTTCCTCAAGAACTCTTGGACCCGTAACTCCCTCACTTATTCCCGTAAGAACAACACATGAGAACCTGCAATCTCGCCAAGGCAACCTCTACAATTGCTCAAAATACAAATTTGGAGCACTTCGTGATCTCTTCTCTTGAACACCAACAAACACTCTCACAAACAAGGTTTTCTATAGGATAGATATAGCAATAAATAGCTCAAGCTTGTGTAAGAAAATACTATAGATTTTGTGATGGAAAACTCAATAAAATCTTTTGATAAAGTCGAGAGATACACTCTTGATAAACTCTCTTTTGATATGAAAATGAAGCTCTAAAAACGTGTTGAAAAACTTTTGTGGAAGATAAGAAAATAGCTTTAGAAATATTTCTCAAAATCTTACCAATAACTGACCAAAGGACCCCTTAAATAAGGGTCAGAAAACTAGCTGTTCAGGCTAGTTCTGACCTATTGGTCGATCAACCGGTCTACCGGCCACGGTCAAAATTTCTGATGTTGGAATTTCTGGTCGACCGCCCGGTCGACCGTCCCCAGGCCACAGAGAGGAATCCTCTTTGTCAGTTGACCGGCCTTTACCCGAGAGTTGGGTAGAGCCAGATGGTCGACCGAGCCTTACTACGGTCGACCGGACCAGGGCAAAAAGCTTGTGCATGTTTCTTGTGCACATCGGTTGACCGGTCCGGTCGTCCGAGCTTTGCTTCGGTCGGCCGACAACAACCAAAACCATCTTTTGAAAATCCTTTTAAATCCTATAAAATATTTATAATATTCACAAAAATAAGTTCATGTAAATACTTTGAAGTACAAATATGTGTGATAAAAAATCAACACATATTACAAACAATTGAACTATTTTTGAGATAAAAAATCTAAACTTTAAACAAAAATGGTATTTTTAAAAACCAAACTTTCTAAATGGAAAATTGATTTCTTTAAAACTTATTCAAATACAAAAATAAGATATTTAAAACACATTTAAAGCATATTGTATATTGAAATGATCCAATACACATAGACAATGAAATATACCTTATTTTGATAATAAGCTCAAAATAAGTTTTGATAAATAGAAAACTTTAAACACCTAAATTAAACTCATCAAAATAAGTTCTAGACAATATGAGCAACAATGTATAAGGATGAAATCTAATACACATATAAATCAAGTAAACTTATTTAATGAAATCTATTCATAAACCCGAAAAGATGTATTCTTTGAAAATCCAAAAACACAAAGATATATTTTTGAAACTCAAAACCAAAACGACTAAACTAAAAACTAGAATTGTTTAACATGAAGGCAATGTATAAATTTTATGTGCGTATGAGCATGAGCAATCCACTAATTTATCATTTACATTTTATCTAAAATAAAAATCT
>JAVJIF010015488.1:0-109030 GCA_038442645.1 Agave tequilana | reverse complement strand
TTAGGAAGAAAAATTGACAAAGTAATTTAGTCTTGATTTTTACCATGATGATATACATAATTTGTACACTTACACACTTAAGGTTCAAAAACAAAGATTCTTATACCTTATAAAATAAAAAAATAAAAAAAGGAAATATATATTATAATAGAATCCTCTGATTACACTGGTTTATTGTGCCTCATAAAGCATAATTATTCATAGTTTAAAAGTGGTTCAATCATCAAATAAAATCCTTAGTTTTGTGATCTTGTTTGCTCGAGTCCGAAGTCCTTTGGGTGTTTTCTCACTCGATGCCCTTAAACTGTCTGATTTGGGAGTCACCGACTATGGCTCTTACATAGGCGAATTAGAAAACCTAATAGAGCTGAGGGATATTACTACTATAAATAAAATAAATAAATAAAGTCATAAGAGTTAGAGTTGAAGAATCCCAAGTCATATTTTCATGGTCATAAGTGCATATGATTTAGGGTAAATAATAGACTAGATGAGAAATATAATTTTAATCCTTACCTTATTTTAAAACAAGTTTTTGAATAGAGACGAGTTTAGAAATGACTAAGTTTTTGTAATCCTATGACTTATAGATTACATGAATTTTTACATTAATACTTCAATATTTTTTCCTTCAAATGCATTTTCAAATATACCAATACTTTATTTTTCTTTATTTATAGATTTTGTTGATGTGATCCACTGAAAACCTTCACGAGACAAACTCGTCCTCCAGAAGTACCTAGAGGTTTAACGGCTGGTCGCATGTGCTAAGTGCAATCACGATTCTTACAAAAGTAAGTTAGACTAGATTGGTTTTATTTTTATTTGCTTGAGGACGAGCAAATGATAATATGGGGTGTGATTGTTCATCAAATGTGTATATTTTTAATCATATTTTCATATTTATTTTTATAAATGATGCTATGTAATTGTATTTTTACTTAGTAATGTGTAGGCCTCTATAGTTAAAAGAAAAGAAGCCCAAATGATTAAAAAGAAGCACAAAAGCCCAACAAGATAAAGAAATTCAGAGATAATTTCAATATTAATTGGAGATAAAGGAGAAAATCAACTTAAATTCAAGTGCTTAAACTCCAAGTCAAAGATAAAAAAGAAAATTCAAATTTAAGCTCAGATTTGGAGATTACTTGCTTCCCAGTTAAAGAGAGAGAACATTCTCTAAAAATTTAAAGTTCAAATGAAGATTCTAAGGATATACCTATTGATAAATGGACAAGATGAAACAATAATATTAGGAGATAAGGAGAAAAATCTAAGTAAATTCAGAGTTCTAACTCATATTCAGACTTGATACCTTTTAGCATTTTGACAGCATAACGTTCTCTATAAAATCTCAAATCTAATGATTCAATGATCCAGAAAGAAGACTTAAAGGGCCATAATTCTTATGTCGACCACTATTTTCAATTCTATCATTTGGTTGTCATATTCAGCAATCAACGCGCCAACAAGCTGCGATTAGAACTGAATTTCTAAATAAAATTCTTGATAAATCAAATCAAGTTGGAGAAAAGTGAAGGGAGATTTAAATACAAAAATATCTTGCTCCCTAAGTCAAGAGATAGGATATTATCTTAATATCTAAAGTTCAAATTCAAGTTCTAAAGATGAGTGCACAACTTCTACCAGGAGTCTATCCACTACTTCTACTATAAATAGAAAGATAGAGATAGGGGACTGGACATCTCTAAGGAAAGATCAAGCTTATAGTTTTTTTTAGTTTTCTTTAGTTTTTTCTCTTACAAATTTCAAGAGTAATTTCAAGGATTTAGTTTGAGAGTTATTTTGTGAAGAAGAATGAGTTCTTGTAATTGACGGTAACAGCTTCAATAAGGGTTCTTCTTAGGGGTGGCAGACAGGTCGCGACCCGCCAGACCTGACCTAGAGTAACTGGGTCTGGGTTTGGGCTAATCGGATTTGGGTCATAATCGATTGACCCGTCTGACCCGATTATTAAATAGGTTGGGTCGACTCGAACCTGCCAGACCCGATTATTCTCTCTCCTCCTCGGCCTCCTTCCCTCGTTCTCCTCCGCCATCACTCTCGCCTCCTCCCTTTCGCCTAAATTAAATTATCAAAAACATGTGTGAGCCCAGTTTCGAACTCGTGACCTCTAGTGTGTGTTTTAGTGTGTGACCAACTATACCACACAACAATTTAGAAATATAGTGTAAAAAAATTGTATATAAGGTTTAATAATCAGGTTAAACGGGTTGGTCGGGTCGACCCGACTAAGTCTGGGTCTAGGTCTGAATTTTGACCCATATAATAATCGGGTCGTGTCGATCAGACCCGATTATTATACGAGTCGAGCAGTAATCGGGTCGAGTTGACCCGACCCGACCTAATTGCCATCCCCAGTTATTCTATTCTTTTCTTCATTTTTTTCTTTTTTATTTTGCTTGTTTCAATTGCTCTATCTATTTTTATTTATTTTCTTTATGCCTTTTTTTTATTCATGTCTTCTTATTAGCTTGGTTTAGAGAGAGTTGTATGATTAAATGAGAGGAAGAGTATTGTAATCTTTTCTCAAGAAACTTATATTGAAGGTGACAATTAATGAAAGTTTTTCACTTTTTTCCATTGTGCTCAATCTCGCCAAAGCCCTGCTTTTATTTATTCTTCTCTATTGCTTTGCTATACTTCAAGGTAATTTTTCAATACGATTCACAGCAGAGATAAGTACTCTTTTTATTCTATTTTTTCAGTTCATTAGTTTAGAGTCAAAATTCTTCTTTTTTTTTTCTTTATATAGTCTTTCCTTTTCTTTTATAAATAAAAAACACAATACCACATCTCTTCTTCTACCATCTCCTTCTTAACTTAACTTAACTATTTTTGTTTTCTTTTTATAAAATTGAGAAAATAAGTATTAATTAGTTCTAATAAATTAAAAGAAAAAACTTACACAATGCTTCTATCGTTGTCCCTCCCTGTGGATCACGACCCGTTAGCTTTAGGTTACACAGTAGCATCAAGGACCTAGCACTGTTACTAAAAGTCTTTATTTTTCTGTGAAGGTCAGAATCGATCAACATTTACTGAGTCCTTAAACTCGAAGGATTTTTCTAATCTGGTGCCCTAAGATCATCTGATTTGGGAGTCATCGGCTAAAGGCTCACTACTCGGGTAACTGAAAATCCTTAGATAACTAAGAGAAGAAAAATAGAGAAAGAAATATATATATATATATATATATATATATATATATATATATATATATATATATATATATATTATATATATATAAGTAAATGGCTTAATGGTTTGAGTTGAAAATTCAAAAAATCTTCACTATCACAAAGTGCATATTACCAAGGTTTTTGAAGGATAAAATACTCAATCCGATTTTAAATTCTTACCTTATTTAATGACAAGATCTTATCTCTAGACTAAGTTTAAGGAAGATAATTTTTGGTGGACTTATGATCTTAGTCGCTTAAATTTTTGCAATAATATTTCGAAAACTTTTCTCTATTTTCAAAATGTGTTTTCAAAACATTACTTTTGTTTTTTTTTCATGAATTTTGTGGGTGTAATGATCTGAAAACTCCCAGAGACAAAACTCCTCCTCTAGGAGACTTAGAGGGTTAACAGCTTGTTACACACGCTCATGCAATCACATCACCTACGAAAGTGGTGTAATAAAATTTGTAGTTTAGTATTTCTTTTTCTTGTTTTGTATAGGACGAGCAAAAGATAAGTGTTGGGTGTGATTAGTCTATGATTCTGTATCATTTCATCACATTTTCCTATCAATTTATGAATAAAATGACACTTCAAACCTATGTTTTGGTATATTTTGTAGATAATCAAGAAGTTAGGGATAAACAAATAATAAGAGCCTAACTAAACCCAATTTTAGGTAATTAAATCTCATTTCTTAGAGGCCAAGCTAGAGAGCTTCTAGAAGATGCATTGAATCCAGAAATTTTGAGCAAATCTGAAAAAAAATTTGTATCCAAATATCCAAATCTGAGACCATATAGAAGCTTTTCAAGACCAGACGAAGCTGTGGACCAAAATCAGGGACTTGAATCTGGTTTTGTCGTGGATTCATGGCAATTTTGTGGAGCCATGTGTCGATCTTTGACTCGTGGCCTCGTCTCGTCTTCTGGAACCTCCTTCTTCCTATAAATATCCCCGCAGAGACCAGAGGGGAGGAGATAAACGAGTAAGCTGGGATTTCTTTCTTCTTGTTGTAGAGTAGGATTTTCTTCTTCTTTTCTTTTATATTTTTTCTTTCTTTTTAGATCTTGTAGTAGAACTGAGTTGGTTCTGGAGGGAGAAAGAGACATTGATGTAATAAGAGTGACAATCTATGTAAAGGTGTCTCCTTTCTTCTCTATTGTAATCTTCTCCATCTTCTACATTATGCTTAGCTAGTTTCTTTTCAGGTAATCTAACTACTAACTACTAATTAGCTAACCACTTACTTGATAATCCAAATGAATCTAATAGCCTCTACATAGGCCTTACTCTTGCAAGAGTCATTTATGGTTCATGATGATTGATTCTAACATTCTAACATTTTAACGTCTAACCACTAACAAGCTAAGTTACAATGTCTTCTTTGTTACATTATCACCTCTACTTGGTTTTGATGATCTAATAGTAGCACCTTATTGTGTGAAATGGATGTGTTTGGATGTGAAAGAATAATCATATGAGTCATGCTTTGTAATGCTCTAAGGACTAGTGATGTCCAAGGATCCATGTGAGGCAACTATCACTAAAAGGTTAGCATGTGGAGCAATTAGTAGTTAGTAGCCATGAGTTTTCTTTATCGTTTTTCTTTTCTTTGTTTTAAAAACTATTTTCAAAATCTTTTTATTATTTTTCTATTGTTGTTTTCACCATCTTTAGTTCACCTTTGTTTTGATCTTCTTCACAATAAGTTTCATCTTCTTTTCTATTTTGTTTTAAACCCACCTTCTAAATCACTGCACTTTTTACTTCATTTCTATTTTCTTGTTTTGTTTTATCGATCCACAATCACTTTTTCATTGTTTTCACTTCGCTGATTTCATTGCCTTCTCTACCTATCACTTATGACTTTCTTTTCTCATTCTTTAACTGAGAATAACTTATTAACAACCAACGTGAATAAGAACTGTTAATGCTTCTATAGCCTCCCATCCTTGTGAATTTGACCCGTTGAGCCAATACGATAACGGAAGTATCGAGGGTACATTAGCACACATTTTTACATTGATTTCAAAAACACGTTTCAACTGCTGCTTTCACCCTGATCACTCCTGCTCGGCCTTCCTCCGTTATATATATAGCAAAATAATAAATTGTATCCCCCTCCTACCGGCTCCCGTCCGGCCCCTTCCACTGTTTCATATATGTATATCACAACAATAACACCGTCTTCTCCTCCTACCGGCTCTTGCCCGGGCCCTTACTCTGATATGCATGAATGCAATAGACATATATATATATATATATTATATATATATATATATATATATATATATATATATATATATATATTATATATATATATATATATTATATATATACATATACGTGCGCGCGCGTGTGTCTGTGTGTGTGTGTGAGCGCACACAGATATCAATCAATTCATCACAATACGAAGTTTCAATCAATTATTATAGAATGATTCTCAATTCTATATTCAAAGAAAGTTTATTATTCACTGGATATGTGAATGTATGTATATAAGTTACAAGCTAACACTGTAATGATCTACTCACCTCATTCATATAGGTATTCTTATTCACATTATCAGTTTCCTATCTTCTTCGTCAAGTTTATATATACAATATATCACACACGGTCGAGTTTATACAATTTCTAGTGCACATGCATCATGGAGATCAACCTTATTAGTATATGATAGTAATATGCTGATTCATATATTATGGTATTTACATTGTGTAATGATCATTAACCACGACAATCTCATGCACAAGTATATTTCAAATTCAATTTTATATAACTCGATTATAATTAAGTAGATTTTTGTTCACCAACGTATACTTTAATTTAGTTTTTTTTGAAGGATCTTACAGCGTGTTTTATAGTTATATCATGATGTGACATGCAATAGACATATATGTGTACAGACACATTTAGTTTATAGATAATTACATATACATACGTAATTATCCATACATTTGTATATGAAATACACTAAGAGGGGGTGAATAGGTGTTTTGCTAATCAAATGCAATTTTAAAACTACTTAAGATGAATTATGCAAAAGGTCACTCAAAATAAGAATTGAAGCCGAATTCCTCGTGATAATTGGTTATGCTCTAGAACTTCTCCTCTTTGATTCCTTTAGATAATGAGTTGAGGTGCTCAATTGCCTCCTTATTGAGATGAGTATAGACCGGTAATGAAAGTAATGGAATGAAAGTAATTATAGAATGCAAGATGAACAATTACACAAGCATGAAAAATAAAGAGCAATGAGAGCAAAACACAAGTAATCGCAAACACAATAGAATTGTTCTGATATTTGAGCCACTGTTCTATGTCCTCGCCTTCACCACTATGAAGGATTTTACTATCCTCTAAGGGATCTTCAACAAAGGGACCTAACACAAAGGAATTACAACTTGGTCCATATAAGACTGGAGTACACAACTCCACCAACTCAACCCTCTACACAAGAGATAGCACAAAGCCAATTGAGGTTACAAAGCTCTTCGTGATCCAACAAGATCACAAACACTCTCTTATAACTTCCTATAGAGTAGAATATGAAGTGTAGCTCAAGAAGTTAAGTGAGAGATGAAATTCAGCTAGAAAGAATGGAGGAGCTTTAAAACCAGCTGACAATAGCTTTGGAAAGAAAGAACTTGAAGATTGAAAGTTAGAAAAACTTTTCTCTTTTGAAACAAACTTGAAAACTTGTGAACTTGTGTGTTTTTCTTATCTAATACCAAAACCAATGACCCATATATATAGGCAATAAATAAATTTCATTTATAAATCATACCAGGTCATTTGGGGTGTGTTTAGGTACTTGGAAACCAAAAATGCCCATTGGGATCCACTAAAAAAAATAGATTCAAAAACTAGCCGTTATAGCCATCTGGTAGGCTGTCAGTCGACGACCGGTCGACCAATAGCTCATGCTGAAGAGAGTCGTTGGCTCCAGTCAACAGAGCGGTCAATCGCTCGGCAGTTCAAAAATGAAAAACTAAAAAGTCGGTCGACCGGGAACTGAAAAACTAAAAAGTCGGTCGACCAACCCGGTCGACCGACCCTAACTGAGAGTTAGGGTCCCTTAGTCGGTTGACCGCTCGGTCGACCACAGGGGTTAACGGTTGACCGGTTGGTCGATCGACAACATGCACAAATGTGCATGCCCCTGGCCAAAGGCCCGGTCGACTATTTTGGTCTGAAATGGGCACTAGTCAACTGGGCGGTCGACCGTTCTGGCCTGAAACAGTTTTCTATATTAATTTTGAATTTCAAATAATTTTTAATATATTTTGTATTGGTTTATGGATAACGTAGTAATATATAAGTGATGAAATAAATATTCTAAACTTGTTATAAAGGTTTGAAAAAAATATGAAACATGTATCAAAACCAAACATGCAAAATACCAATACTACCAAAACTTGTATTTTTTGAAATTGTGTATTTTGTATATGTAACTTCTTGAGCATCACTACTATATTCTACACTTTAACAAACTAATATCTTATAAGGCTCTAGGTGACTACAAAATCTTCAACCCGGCTTCTCCACTAGCGATGTTGAGTGCTTTGAGCTTTGATCCCGTATTCAAGTCTTCTTGAGTCTCTAACACCTTCCTTTAGAGAAAGAAAACTCCTTGAATTCTTAGAATCCTGAGATAAACTTAAACACTTGAACTTGATTAGTACAAATAATCACATATGTTTTGTTATCATCAAAACCATAAAAACGGGTGATTGTAACCTTGGGGCAAAAATCTCTCCTTTTTTTGATAATGACAAAACATATGAGTTATTTAAAATAAAAGATAGAAAGAGCTTGAAAAAGCTCCCTCTCAAGTTATGCTATCTATCAAGTACAAGAAAACATTATGACTTTAAGTGGATTTGACAATACAATCAAGTCACACATATATGCATATATAAAGATGATACCAATATAAAGTAATATGCATATATAGCCTACCATCCTTCCAATCCTCCTTCCTCCAAAATACAATATGCAATGAATAAAAATAATGAATCGTGGCATATGAGCATGGAAATGGATATAGAATACCAAAACAACTAAATAACTTAAATCTCTCTCCCCTTTCTTGTCATACATCAAAAAGGGAAAAGACATCAACATGAAAGAGATATTTATAAGAATACATGTATAAAGGAAACAATTTCAAACTTGATGAATCCATAATACAAACATTTAATGCACCACAAATGAATAAAAATCTATTATAATCTTGTAGTATAGTAAAAATGTCCGCAAGTTAAAAATCGGTGGAAATATAATCAATTTCAATATCGCCTCTCACATAGTGAGCTCTAAGAAAGTGATATCGACTATCTATGTGCTTGGTCTTACTATGTTCATTTGCATTTTTGATCATATGAATGGTGCTAGTATTATCACAAAATATTTTAATATGGTCATAATGCAAATCATAGTCAAGGAGAGTATGTTTTATCCAAAAGACTTGTGCACAACAAGCCCCGACCGTAACATACTCCGCCTCGGCGGTTGAAAGGGTTATGAAATTTTGTTTCTTGAAAGATCACGAAATAAGACAATTTCATAGAAATTGTCAAGTACAACTTGCGCTCTTCCTATCCACTCTACAACCGATATAGTCAGTATTCGAATAACTCGTCATGGAAAATTGTCCGATTTTCGGGTACTACAATCCCATTTCAATAGTACCCTTAAGATATCTAATAATGTGTTTTACCGCAATTAAGTGAGACTCTTTAGGACATGCTTGAAATCTAGCATATAAACACACACTAAACATAATATTCGGCCTACCAGCCGTCAAATAAACTACTAATCATGCTTCTATAAAGTTTAATGTCTACATTTATACCTTGTTCATACTTATCAAGCTTTGTACTAGTGGCCATGGGAGTCTTGCTTAGTTTTGCATCTTCAAGCTTAAATCTCTTGATGAGTTCTCTTATGTACTTGGCTTGATTGATATAGATCCATCACTCTTTTGCTTGATTTGGAGTTCAAGGAAGTAGTTTAGCTCTTCCATCATGGACATCTCAAATTCGTTCTTTATGCCTGATTCAAATTCTTTACAAAACTTTTCATTAGTAGATCCAAAGATAATATCATCAACATAAATTTGAACAATTAGGATACCACTAGCTACATGCTTTATAAAGAAGGTGGTGTCAACTTTACCCTCAACAAAATCATTTGAAATTAGAAAGGCTGAAAGCCTTTTTACCAAGCTCTTGGAGCTTGTTTTAAACTATATAAAGCTTTATCAAGTTTGTAAATAAAATTCGGATGTGTAAGATCAACAAACCCATGGGGTTATTCAACATACACTTTCTCTTCTATAAAACCATTTAAAGACGCACTTTTGACATCCATTTGAAAAATTTTGAAATATTTAAAGAAGCAAAGGCAAGTATCATCTGTATAGCTTCAAGCCGTGCTACGGTGCAAAGGTTTCCTCAAAATTGATGCCTTCAATTTGTATGTAACGTTAGGCCACTAACCTAGCTTTATTTTTAATAACATTACCCAACTCATCCAACTTATTCCTAAAGATCGATTTAGTACCAATAGTTGGTCTATCATGGGGTCTAGGAATAAGATGCCAAACTTGGTTACGCTTAAATTGATTAAGCTCTTCCTGCATTGCAAGCAACCAATATAAATCGACCTCGGCTTCGGGGATATTTTTGGGCTCAATGTGTGAAATAAAAGCAAAATGCTCACATAAATCATGGAATTTGGATCGAGTAGTTACCCCCTTAGATACAACACCATGATGAGGTCCTTGGGATGATTTGTAGCAAATCTCCAATCCTTTAGAAGTGATTATGTTGGCACCACTTCAACCTCTTGAACTTCACCTTGTTCATTAATCTTTAACTTTTCTTCTTCTATAGGTGAGTCTTTAAGGTTATCTTCTCTATATCTTCACCTAAGGAATCAATCTCTACAACATTCTTCATAAAAGCATTAGATTCCTCAAACTTAATATGTATAGATTCTTCAATAATCAAAGTAGTTCTATTGAAGGCTCTATAGGCCTTACTAGTAACTGAATACCCAACAAATATGGCTTCATAAGATTTGGCATCAAATTTTCCTAAATTGTCTTTAGTGTTTAAAACAAAGCATTTACAACCAAAAACTTTAAAGTAAGAAATATTAGGTTTTCTCAAATAGTAAATTTCAAATAAAGTTTTAGAAGTATTTTTACAAAAATAGATTCTATTTGAGATGTAACATGATGTGTTTATAGCTCGGCCCATAAGTATTGAGGGAGTTCGTATTCATTTATCATTGTCCTAGCCAATTCTTGAAAAGTACGATACTTTCTTTCAATGACTCCATTTTTTATGGAGTTCTAGGACATGATAGTTCATGTTTGATTCCATGTTCTTCACAATAAGTGATAAAGAAGTAGTTATTGAATTCACCACCTCTATCACTTCTTATGCGTAAAATCAGAAAATCGGAAAATCTTTTTCTTTTTCGACTCTTTTTCTAAACACTTGAAAATGTGAAAAGGCTTGATCTTTGTGTTCTAAAAAGAAAACCCATGTGAAACAAGAAAAATCATCAACCAAAACAAAGACAAAATGATTTTCACTTAGACTTTTGGTTTTAGTTGGACAAAATAAATCTATGTGAATTAACTCCAAAGGTCTTGATGTCAATGATATCCTTGATTGTTTTGAAAGAGGACTTGGTTTATTTCCCAAGTTGGCACGCATCACAAATGCGGTTCTTTTCAGATTTCAAATAAGGAATACCTTTCACCACTTTCTTATTGTTGATTATAAATAGATGGTCAAAAGAAACATGGCATAGTTCTTATGCCATAACCAAGAGTCTTTCATTAAGGCATTTAAACATGTAGCATTACATTGTAAATTTGACATATCAATTATGTACACATTATTTTCACAAAAATTGAAAATCACACATGCATTGGTTTGTCTATCTAAAATATTGCAAGCTAAATCATCAAAAACCACTTTAAAATCTCTATCATAAAGTTGACTAATACTTAAGAGGTTATGCTTCAGACCATTAACTAAAATAATATTTTCAATTAAGGGAGATGAGCCAATTTTAATGTTACCTATACCGATAATTTTCCCTTTGGAATTATCTCCAAAGGTGACAGTACCACCTTTATGGTATCTTGATAAGGTTGCAAAATTGTTGATATCCCAAGTCATATACCTTAAGCAGCCTCTATCAAGATACCACCGCTCCCTACGTCTTGGAGCCTTGGTGTGTACCTACATCAAGTAACGAATTGGTTGATTCTGGTACCCAAATTTTCTTGGGTCCTATAATGTTAGATTTTTGAACCTAAATGTGATCATTAGAAATATTTATTCTATCAAAACAAAATTTGGCTAAGTGATCTTTTCGGCTACAATAAGTGCACGAATAAACTCTACCATATATAAAAGCATGATAGAAGTGTGGGGTGTGAACATGCTTGGTGTGTGTAGTATGTCTTGAAATCACCTAGAGGGGGGGTGAATAGGTGATAATGCTAATCTAATGAACTTAATGTGGAATTTAAAAACTAATTGTAATAACAAGAGATGCACACTCAAATAAGCCAAGCAAATAATTATGAATAAACAATATGAATAGATGCAAGGCACAATATGGAGAGAGAGTAAGAGCCAAGGGATCAAGCGTAAACAATAAGATATGTTTCGAGGTTCGAGCACCCAGCTCTACATCCCCGCCTTCACCACCGTGAAGAATTTCAAGTCCACTAGCTTGTCCACAAAGGACTCCCACAAAGGGAACCTCCACCGAGGATTTGGGGCAATACAATCACAAGGAGTACCCAACTCCTCTCCTTACAAACACAACTTCCTCCTTGAGGCACAACTCCAAGCCAACAAACAATCACCTCACAACTTGAGTGATTAGCACAAAGCTACACAAGGATCACCTCATAACTTGAGGGATACAACCCAAATGCACAACCTCCTCAACACAATAAGGGAAAGGCACAAAGCCAAGCAAATGAAGGGTTTACAACTTGGTGGTCTAAACAACAACCACAAACAATTTCTTTTCCCACAATAAGATAGTAGATGTAGCTCAAGTGTGAAGAAAACCAAAGGAATGAAAATCAAAAACTCAAAGAAAATCTTTGGGAAAAACTAGAAACCAAGATAAAGAAGTTGAATCAAAACTTTTCCCAAAAACCCTTTCTTGATTTTCCAAACCCTAGCAAAAACACCAAATAGATTGTTCAATTTAAAGCCCAAAAACTTCTTTTGATTGCTGTGAAAACATTAGAGAGTCAGGAAAAATTAGCACCCAAAAATCTTAGAGAAAACCTCTCTTCAATGGGGTATTTATAGCCCAAACAGAAAACTAGCCGTTTAGGCTGATCTGGCAGCCTGACAGGCTGGCGGTCGACCGCCAACGGTCATAAATATGACCGTTAGGCAAGCTCGGTCGACCGTCCGGCCGACCGCCCAGATACAGAGAGCAGACTTCTCTGCTCCGGTCGACTGCTCGGTCGACTGCCCAGATACAAAGAGCAAGGCTCTCTGATCCGGTCGGCCGACCGGCCCTGTGTCTGACAAATGTGTCGACCGCAACAATCGACTGGCCCTTGATTCGGTCGACCGTTGCGGTCGACCGACCTGGCCTATTAGCCACTGTCTGGGTCAGAAACTGGGTTTAAAAATATTTCTAAAAATCTTTTATCTCTTCTAAAAAATCCCCAAAAATAGTTTTAACATTTTGCATTGATATATAAACATGTGATAAACATTACAACTCAAATATCAAGCATATGAAACTATTTTTGTGTTTTATCATTTTTACCAAAAATCAAAAACTGTATTTTCTAAAACTTGGATTTTTGAATAGAAAATACGTTTTGTCCAAAACTCATCCAATTAGAAAAACATGGTATTAAACAACAATTAGGCATGATGTATATAGATATAATCCTATATACATGAAACATATATATATATATATCCATGTTTTTGACCTTAATTCCAAAATATGTTTTGTTAAAAATACCAAAACATAAAACACATGAATAAGTAAGTCAAAACTAAGTTTGTCTAAGAAGTTAAGCATGCATATATATAGAACAAATCTAATATATATTAAACCATGTAAACTTGTTTTGAATCTATCTATTCATGAAACCAAGATCGGTTAAACCAAAAACGGAAAAACTAAAAACCAATATTCAAAACATGAAACGTGTGTGTTGTGAACTTGAGCATATCATACTATTCTAATCTTTACAATTTGGATCTAAACACAAAACTAAATTATGGTACCGATGTCTTCTTGTAGAGCACCGTCTCCAAGCCGACTCGATCCAAAACTCCTTGATCCACCGAGAAGTGCTATATGATCTTTGACGCTCGGGCTCTTGAATCAATATGTGAAAGCTTCCAAATCATCTTGTTGAAGCTAATCACCTACTAATAACTTGATTAATTATCTGAAACTAAAATCACAAGATTATTAGTACACATAACTACATGAGTTAATCATCATCAAAACTAGAGTGGAAGGCCTCTGGGCCAACATGTCTAGCATGATGTGTATGTATATGTTGTGATTTAGGAGTGTGAGTATCTGTAAGATGATGAGCATGTGTAGTATGAACATGTTATTTTGGAGTATGTTTCTTAGGAAATATTGCCTCCAACCTAACTTTATCAAACTCACATTTCTTTAACACATCTCGTAAAGAGTTAATTTTATCTTTTAAAATAGAAATCTCATTTTTATCAATTAACGAAAATTTTTCTTTACATAAATTTTATATGCATCGAAATCTTTTTGTGTGGATATGAGTGTGAAAAATAAATCATCTTTCCCTTTTGAAAGTGTAACAATTTTATTATGACAAGTTTCATTTTCCTTTTTCAATTTTAAATACTTCTTCTTAAGGAAATCATAGTTGCTAGACAACACTTCTAAAGTCTCACCCAATTCATCCATTGTAAATTCACTATCATCACGTGAAGGTTCGATTGTTATCTTAGGTGTGTTATCATTAGCCATGAAACACACGTTTATCGTATCCACTTCTCCATAGGTTTCACTCTCCAAGTCCCAAGTGGCTTTGAGAGCCTTATTTTTGTAGGGCTTCTTGGAGGTTGAAGGTTTGCTCTTGGTCTCTGGACAATCCACAACCATGTGGCTCGGCTTCCGACAATTGAAGCATATAACCTTCTTGTCTTCTTTCCCTTGTCGTCTTCTTCTATTGCTAAACTTGGCCTTGTTGTATATCATCCTTACGTTTTTTACTATGAGGGAGAATTCTTCATCATTCTCTTCGTTATCATCATCGTCGGAGATGGTGGGAGTGGATTTGAAAGCGATCACTTTCTTCTTTTGTGGTGCCATCTCTTCCCTTGCCTTCCTCTTCATTTCATGGGTCTTAAGGTTTCCTATAAGACTGATGAGCTCCATCTCTTCTTTGTCGTTTAGCTCCTTCAATATAGTAGTCTTGACTTCCATGAGGGTGGAAGTACTCGAATGACCTTCCTTTCTTTTTGATCATTGTCAATGGCATCACCTAAAGAATCAAACCATTAGTTAATTTAGTAAATCTTGTTACCATGTCATCAATGGTGTCATTATCATCATGGTGGTGGGAACGTATGAGATCAATTTTTGCTCTCTTAACTTGTGACATTTCCTCATATGTGACTACTAGGTGTGCCCAAATCTCGTAGACGGATTTGCAATGGATGACCCTAGCAATAACAACATCGTTCAAAGCTTGAAGCAAGGCATAGTGTGCCATAGTATTAGCATCAAACTTTTTAGTGGCAATGTCGGACCAAGTGTCCTCATCACCAATGGGTACACTAAAGGGTTTAGTCACCGCTTTTGCAACCCGACTTCCTAAGTATTGCAAAAATACGGTAATCTTAACCTTCCATATAGGGAAGTTAAGTCCATCAAACTTCAAAGGGGTCTTAATACCTTCGTCCATTTTAACTAAAGTGGATGAAGATGAAATTGCGAAAGAAGTGATTAGCAATTAGGATCTCTCTAAGTTGTTAAGCCAAAATCTAGAGACCAAGGTTCTGATACCAATTGAAATACACCTAGAGGGGGGTGAATAGGTGTTTTGCTAATCAAATACAATTTTAAAACTACTTAAGATGAATTATGCAAATGGCCACTCAAAACAAGAATTGTGCTGAATTCTCCGTGAAGGGCTCTAGAACTTCTCTTTGATTCATCTAGATAATGAGTTAAGGTACTCAATTGCCTCTTTGTTGAGATGAGTAAAGACCGGTAATGAAAGTGATGGAATGAAAGTAATTATAGAATGCAAGATGAACAATTACACAAGTGTGAAACATGAAAAGCAATAGAGAGCAAAACACAAGCAATCGCAAACATAAAGGAATTGTTCCGAGGTTCGAGCTATCGCTCTACGTTCCCGCCTTCACCACTATGAAGGATTTCACTATCCTCTAAGGGATCTTTCACAAAGGGACCTTACACAAAGGAATTACAACTTGGTCCATACAAAATTGGAGTACACAATTCCACCAACTTAACCCTCTGCACAAGAGATAGCACAAAGCCAATTGAGGTTACAAAGCTCTTGGTGATCCAACAAGATCACAAATACTCTCTTACAACTTTCTATAGAGTAGAATATGAAGTGTAGTTCAAGAAGTTAAGTGAGAGATGAAATTCAGCTAAAAAATAATGGAGGAGTAAAACCAACTAAAAATAGCTTTGGAAAGAAAGAATTTGAAGACTGAAAGGTAGAAAAACTTTTCTCCTTTGAAACAAACTTAAAAACTTGTATTCTTGTGTGTTTTTCTTGTCTAAAACAAAACCAATGACCTATATATATAGGCAATGAATAAATATCATTTATAAATCATACCAAGTCATTTGGGGTGTGTTTAGACACTTGGAAACCAAAAATTCCTGTTGGAATCCACTAAAAACCAAACAGATTCAAAAACTAACCATTATAGCCATCTGGCAGGCTATCGGTCGATTAGCCCACCGGCCGGTCAACCGACAGCTCATACTGAAAAAGAGCTGTCGGCTCTGGTCGACCATTCGGCAGTTCAAAAATGGAAAACTGAAATATTAGTCGACTGACCCTAACCGAGAGTCAGGGTCTGTCAGTCGGTGGATCGCTCGATCGACCGCAAGGGTTAGTGGTCGACCGGTCGGTCGATCGACAACGTGCACAAACGTGCAGGCTCCTGGCCAAAGGCCCGGTTGACCGTTTTGGCCTGAAATGGGCACCGATCGATCAGGCGGTCAATCGTTCTAGCCTCAAATAGTTTTTTGTATTAATTTTGAATTTCAAACAATTTTCAAAATATTTTGTATTGGTTTATGGGTAATGTAGAAATGTATAGGTGATGAAATACATGTTCTAAACTTATTATAAATTTTGAAAAAATTATGAGACATGTATCAAAACCAAATATGCAAAATACCAATACTATTAAAACTTGTATTTTTCAAAATCGTGTATTTTGTGTGTGTGACTTCTTGAGCATCGCTACTATATTTTATACTTTAACAAACTAATATCTTACAAGGCTCTAAATGACTACAAGATTTTCAACCGGGCTTCTCCACTAGGGACGTTGTATGCTTTGAGTTTTGATCTCGTATTTATGTCTTCTTGAGTCTCCAACACCTTCCTTTAGAGAAAAAACTCTTTAAATCCTTAGAACCCTAAGATAAATTTAAACACTTGAACTTGATTAGTATAAATAACCACATATGTTTTGTTATCATCAAAACCATAAAACCGGGTGATTGTAACCTTGGGCCAACAGTATATACACTTACATTTTTAATTATCAAATTTCATTTCACTTGAAATTTTCTCCCAATTTTCTAAAAATTCATTTTTTACACAAAATTAATTCAATCACCACCTTAAATAATCTTGTATAATTTCATTTATCAAGGATCAGAGTATTAAATCAAGATTTTAATAACCGGAGTGTTACAATAACGACTCAGATCCGCGGTTATCGTCCACCATATGTCGAGTTGTTATAGCCGTCTTGTTAGCCAGCTGGTTGGCTAAGATCAATTAGATGAGATCGACTCTAGAACCTCCATAATCTATGAGATTTTCCAAGTGTCGCGATCTGGCAGAGGTCATAATTTTGACTCCATCTCTTCTTCTTGTAGTCTCCGGTCGGGAAGGAGAGAATGGATTTAGTTTCTAAGTAGACCTTTCAGAGAAAGCTCAATGATAATCGGGAACTACTTCTTTTTTTATTTGTGACAATGAGTTTACATTCTTTCTTAAAATTTTAGACTTTTATGTATCCATCCACTGAAACTTTCTTTTTTTTTGTAAACTGAAGTAGTCAAAACTTTTGATATTTGGTTGTCTTTAGTTTAGGTTTGGTAATAGTGTTGCCGCATTGTATGATAGATTTTCATGTGGCATGTACACTTATGGTCTCTTCTTTTGATAGCTATATTAATGTGTTGTCGATTATTATAAATATTATTCAGGAATACTTGCATGAGGAATACCTACTTAGCTCAGATTCATATTTTGTATTAAAAGCATGACTTTTTGTGCTTTATTTGTCTTCTTCATGAAGAACCTTCCTTAAACTTGATTTTTGAAAATGAATTGATGATTAGACTGCTAGCAACCAACAATACTCTAGATGTCTAGATTCTACTTGTGAACTATTTAATAGTTTTGATGATGACTGTAATTATGTTTTTAACCTCTACGATTTGTATTAGTTGTCTTTTTGTGTTGTTGTTTAATGTTTTTCTAATGCATATACTCTATTGTTATATAATTCTCTATATTGATATGTTAGCATTGATCTCTTTTTAAATCCTTGACATTATATCCCACACGCATTTAGCTCTTGTCACAAATATAAAAAAAATCTCATTGAAGTCAAGCAAACTAGAGTCGAATATTAATTTAGCTCACTATTGTTATACCGTTTCTGCTAATTTCTCTAGTGGTTCTATTAATAGGAGAAAATCTCATTTCTACTATAATACTCACGCTTATAGTCCAAATCTGAGATTGAAACAAGTAAAGGGCTCTGATAATGAAGATCAAAAATTATCTCATGGTTATTACAAGTACCATTTTAATCTGGACTCAGTATTATCACCTATCCTTATGATTATTCATTAGAATTTGAACTTCATAAGGAGGGTTAGATCTGTTCTATCTTTTCATTGATACATCTCGTGTACTTCAAATCTTGATCCATATCATGATCTGTCGCCAAGGAGTTACTAATTTCCTCATCAGAAATTTTTCTGATTTCTGATTTATTCTCTTGTGCTTATTCTAAATACACTTCAATCCTATCCAGTTTTATCATTCATCTCTTTCAACTATATTTCCCGATCTATGAAATTTTCAAATTGACTTCTAAAATTTTGGAAAGAGTAAATATTAATTTTGATATTTCTTCTGTTTTTGAATTTATAAATTTCTAAACGTTCTTTCTCAAATTCTTAATTCTTAAAGTGATCATATAGTTTCTACTGGAACAAGTTTGAGTTGTTTCAAAAATTAGATTTTTTAGATGCTAATATGTTAAAGGGTTTTTCTTATATTTACCCTCAAATTTTCTATATTTTTAAATTTACCCCCTAAATCTTCATATTTCTAAAATTACCCCTCAAAATCATCTCATATTTTTAAAATTACCCTACTGCTGGTTTCAGTTTGTCATTTAATAGTTTTTAAAGATGATTACCTAATTAACCCCACTAATACTTCTTAAATTTGACAGGATTTTGTTTCCAAGTTAGAAACATGGTTCAGTTTAGTTGTTCATAATAGGTGAAGCATGCACACAAATAAAATTGAGAAACTGAAACAAGCACATTACAGTACCTGAAATTTGAATAAAAACTATTTAAAATTTGAATACAAACATAATACAAAATCTGTTTTTTTTTGGGTTTTTTGAGGGAGACAAAGCGACAGTTTGAAAGAGAGAGAGAGAAAGGTTAGGGAAGTATTAGTGGAGTTAATTTGATAATCATCTTTAAAAACTGTTAAAAGATAAACTGAAACCAGCATTAGGGTAATTTTAAAAATATGGGATGATTTTGAAGGGTAATTTTAGAAATATAAAGATTTGAGGGGTAAATTTAAAAATATAAAGATTTAAGGGTAAATATAAGAAAAACCCTATGTTAAAATACTGATTTCAGAATGTTGAAAAAGTTTTCAGTTTTAAAAATATGTGATCCACTAACCTTTCCTTTAATTACATTCTTTTGGGCTTCCTATTAATTTACATTGCTTTTTTAGCATTAATTATTCAAAGTGGTTATTGAAGCCATCAATAATTTTGCCCTACCAGGACTGAGTCATTTCACTTTACATACTGATCCCATTTGATTATTTATCTCCACATCATGTTTTGCCTACTCTCAACCCTCGATAAAACTTGACGGCGACTAGACTTCACAAATTTTCTTGATTGGTTGTCATGGCCCTTCTCATTTAAACTTAATGACAATGTTCAGCTAACTTATTTGTTGCAACATAAGACCTTCAACTTGATATGGGGTGCTAATTTAATTGACTTTAAATCTTGTTGCATTATATGCACATTTTATCTTGAACATGTGTACTCAAATTTATTTCAAAATCTTTAAAATAGTAAAGAAACACTTTTGAAGTTTTTTGGTTTTTGATTTTATGAATTTCTCAAAGTCTTAGCTCTTATATTCTAAACCACCCTTTATCGTTTCAACAGGAACATTTATGAGTAGAGTTTTGTTCAAAAAGTATATTTAAAAAATAGATATGTTGAATGCTAATATGTTCAAATAGTTTAGGGTTGGGTTAGGGAAATGGAGGTCCCAAGTTCAAGATCAGGCTGCAGCCTTTGTTAATAAAAAAAAAATAGAAATCTACTAGTTCAAAATTTTGAAAAAGTAATGATGTTCTTCACTAACATTAGCTTTCATTACATCCTCTTGGACTTTCATTAATCTGTACATTGCTTTCTTAGCATTAGTTATCCAAACTGGATATTGAGGCCATCATTAATTTTGCCCTATTAGTAACTCGTCATGTGTGTTTACATATTGATCCCATCTTATCATTTATCTTCATATGATTACATGGTGTTTTGCCTACTATAGTGGTAAGTTTTCAACCTTCTCGAGATCACACCACATGTCCATTCATCACCAAACAGGGAACGACACGTGGCTACTTTCAGAACATCTAACTGGGAGTCCCCATTTGGTTCAAACCTAAGCGGTTCGTATGATTAGGAGAAAGAGATATAGTCAGTTACAACATCCCTGTCTATAAGCCAGATTCCCATTTGGACTCAGCAGTTTAGCTCGGGAACCAATCAACAACATTAGCAGTTGAATGCATAGAATTAGATAAAGATGGACTCTCATCCAAGAAATTCAAACTGGATGTTTAGCACTAAATCGCCTTTGAGATAAAGGGTAAGGTGTTTAAACAGAGTTGAACTCCATAGCCTTTCTAAAGAGACACTACATGTATAAATAGAAAATCCTTTCCAACGTGGATGGGGGATGATCAATTAGGCTCAGAAACCCTAGCACACCATTATAATTGCCATTATTATAGTGGAATCTCTCTCTCCGTGGTTTTCCCCTGTTTAGGTTTTCACATAACTCTCTGTGTTTGCGCAGGCTTTTCTGCGATTTAATTATACCCACTCTATAATTTTGGTGCGTGGATTAATTCTTTAGAAAATTACCAATAGCATTTGTGCTTTTATGAGATCTTCTGAATCCTTACTGAGGATCTCTCCCCCATTCAATACTCTAACCCTTCCTCTAAACTAC
Source organism: Agave tequilana (assembly GCA_038442645.1). Classification (NCBI taxonomy): domain Eukaryota; kingdom Viridiplantae; phylum Streptophyta; class Magnoliopsida; order Asparagales; family Asparagaceae; genus Agave; species Agave tequilana. Next base: position 87,985 of record JAVJIF010015488.1, on the reverse strand, counting down.
CTCGTACGATCGTATGGCTCCATCAAGGAAGAATGCCACCCAGGATATAGCCGCCGCCCAAGGGGAAGATTATCAATGTGCATGAGCCCGTGGACCGTCGGCCCAACCTATCCTACATCCACATCTCTGACGCTGAAGATTCTCATTCAAATTTCGCATCGCCACAGGGGGTGCAGGTCATCGAACCTGAGCCTCAGCTCAACAGCGAGCAACTCCTCTAGATACTTTTTACTATACGGAAGCAGATGGAGGATTAGTAAACAAAAATAATTTGACTCTGCGAAGTAGCCACTCATGAAAAAGACGCAGCGATCTGTACCCAGGTACGACTACTCAAACAAATCAGAACACTGCAGAAGTCGCAATCTTCTCCTACTACAAAAGGAAATACGCGCACTCCCCCATCACTACCTCATACCCCAGATCCACGTACTCCAGTCGCCACCCCCGCCGCCCCGAAAGGAAAGGGAAAGATTATCAATGCGCCTGAGCCTGTGGACCGTCGGCCCAACCTATCCGATATCCACATCTCTGACACTGAAGATTCTCATTCAAATTCTGCATCACCACAGGGGGTACAGGCCATTGAACCTGAGCCCCAGCTCAACATCGAGCAACTCCTCCAGTGCTTTTCACTAGGCAGAAGCAGATGGAGATCGCAAGCAGAAATAATCCGACTCCACGAGGCAGCCGCTCATGAAAAAGACGTAGCGATCCATATCCAAACACGACTACTCAAACAAATCGGGACACTACGGAAGTCACAATCTTCCCCTACTGTAGAAGGAAATACGTACAGTCCTCCGTTATCACCTCACACCTGAGATGCGCACTTCTTCCGCAGGAGGTCAAATGCTTCGCCAAATGCACAGGACACTTATCACCAGCATGTCATCAATGTACACTTTGACGGTGCTCCCGGTCTGATCCTTAAAAACTGTCAACCATTGATAGGTAGTAAAAAGTGCATGTTATCATCACATTTACCATCATATTTCCCTATTAATTCTTTTATTAAGCACTACTACTAATGTTTTATTGTTTAATGTGTGCAGGCCTTGAGTAATTAAAAAAATAAATAAATGAAGCCCAATTAAAGCCCAAAAGTCCAAAAAGTCTACAAGCCCACATGCAAAATTAATTGTAGTAATTTAAAAGTTTCTACCTTATCTAACCTAATCTAAACTTAGATTTTAAAATCTAAGGGAGGAAGAGGAAGGATAAAATAGAACTTCTAATTGCTAAAAGGAGGAGGAAAAGGATAAGATGGACTTCTACTTAAACCTAGTTGCTTGCACCAAGGATAAAGATAAAAGGGGAGAAAAGCTTAAAGATAAAGGGAACAAATCCTTTTCAAATTTGGATTTTTGATAACTTGCTTTCCAAGTTATCCCGAGTTCTCAAGATAGAGGGTTTGCATGCAGAATCTAGAAGAAGGCGCCCAGATGGACGGACCAGAGAAAGCCACGCAAGAAAGCGCGTGGCCATTGGCCACGCTATTGCCGCGAAAACGCGGCCATAGCCGCGTTTTCGCGGCTATTTGTATAATGTTGGTGACGCGTCTTTATGGGAGAGTTATACTGGGACTCTATATCTTATATCCCCTATAAATACCTCTGCAGAGCAACAGAGAAGGGCAGCTCTGAGAGGCTCAAATTTAGGGTTTCCTTTAGATCCTCTTTTCTTTTCAAATTTCATGTATTTTCATTTTTGTTATTTTGAAGAAGAAGAAGAGCTTTGTAATTGGCCGGTGACATCCAATAAAAAGGTTCTTTATTCTTTTTACTTTTCTTATTTTGCAATTCAATTTTTTTCTGCTTTAGCTTATTTGTTTTTCTTCTTTTAATTTTCATGCAACCTTTATTATTCATAATAAAAATAAAATAAAAATATGTTTAACTAATTAAAACTTATAGTTTGCTAATCTCTGGATCAACCCTAGTTTAGTTAAAAGATGAATTGATTGATATCTATTATTAAAAACCCTAGGATTAAAATTGGTTTTCTTGAAGATAAATTAATAATTGAGTTTAACTAATTTAAGTTGCACTTCTTAAATGGTTATTCATAGTTCATATCTAAATACTTTGATAGTATAATGTTAAGTAGATTTTTCTTATGCTATGCTTTGAAATTAGGATGAATTATAGTTTGATTTTTATTAGTGCACATGAATTAGAGTTTACAACATTGTTATTCATCTTTCTTGATTCTCAATCAAAACCCTAGGGTGGATAATTCTTTATTCAATATGATGTTTATTCTTTTAGAATAATACTTTGGTTGTGATAGATGATTAGTAAACTATACTTATAAAATTATTTCTTACAATCAATATCCTTTTTTCCAATCTAACTATTAGAGAAAATCGTTCCGAAAAGCTTCTATCGCATTCCTCCCTGTGGATTCGACCCGCATAGCCCTTGCTACCGCGGATATATTGTGGAATACAGAGACACGCACCCATTCAGATAACATCCTTCTAACCCTTAAACTATATCTCTGTTTTTTCCCAATTAACCATGCGCTGGAAGGTGGCCCCGATATTTTTAAGCCCAAAGGGCATCACTTTGCAGCAAAAGATTCCCCGACCAGTAGTGAAGACAGTCTTATCTTCATCCTTGGGTGCATCTTAATCTGGTTGTACCGGAGTAAACGTCCATGACTCTAAGAAGTTCATGGACCGTCGTTGCTTCTGCCAGCTGGTCGATCCTCGGATGGGAGAAGCTATCCGTTGGGAAAGCTTCGTTGAGTTTAGTGAAGTTAATGCAAGCCTTCTACTTGACATTTTTCTTCTTTACGAGGACATGATTGAAGAGCCAGTTGGGGAAGAATGTCTCTCGGATGAAGCCAGCTTGTTGTAGGCAGTCAACTTCATCGCTGATGCGCGAATCCTTTCCCTATTCATTCTCCTTGGCTTCTGCTTTATTGGCTAAGCATCTGACCTTAATGGAGAGCCTGTGGCAGATGATATCAGGATCAATCCCGCGCATGTTGGTGGGAGTCCACGTGAACATATTCAAATTGTCCGACAAAAACTTTTTGAAAAGACCTTCTAGTGAGGATGCAGCTATGAGTCGCTTCAGAGAACCCTCTTTGGATGATGTGGATCTACAAGAAATGACTTGGCTTCCTCTTCAGTCTTGCTGTCGAGGTCTTCTAGCTCGATGGGTGAGTCGGGATCTGAATCCTCTGGCTCAACAGGGAAGTAGGAGTCTTGGCTTTCACCATTATGTAACTGCTATTGGTGAGCAATCTTTTTTGCTTCTTATTCACAGGAGATTCCTTATCAGAGACTGCTCGAGAGGCCTTTGCATCCAGCCAGACTTCTTTCGGGTTACTACAGCTATGTTCCTAGCTATCACTTGGTCACCCCTTACATTAGCCATTCGTGACGGTATGGGGTACTTCAGAAGTTGATGATGGGTGGACGGGACAATTCTCATCATGTGAATCCATGAGGATGGCATTGTAGGAAGATTCAACGTCAAGGACACAGAATTCTATGATGACATTGTATGGATCTGCTCGGACTGGGAACGTTACTGTTGTGGGTGAGCGCGCCTCGCTCCCATCAAACCCATAAATAAGTGACTGGTTTGAGGGATTATCATCTTTTGAACCAGCTTGATAGTGTCCTCTATCCGATCTAGGGCGTGTCTGTACAGGATGTTGACACTGCTTCCCCATCGACTAATATCTTTGACACTTGGCAACAATTGATATGCATTGTTATAACTAAAGCATCGTTGTGCGGGGAGTGCACATTGTAGGCATCGATCTCCGAGAAGAAGACTGTGTTGGCTCAAAGGCACATCACTCTAGTTTTGATGATGATTAACTCATGTAGTTATAGTACTAATGATATTGTAGTGTTTAAGTTTCAGATATTGATCAAGATCTTAGTTGGTGTTTAGCTTCTTCAAGCTAACACATGTTGATTCAAGAGCTCAAGCGTAAGGAACATATCAAGTACTTAAGGAGTATAGCTCAATGGAATCAAGTGTTGATCAAATCTACATGGAAAAGAAGATCTTCAAGAAGACTTGAGTTTAGAATTTTTGAGTTTAGATCTTGTATAAAAATTTTAGATTTGTTTTGATGTCTCAAGCTGACGTACACACAAAAGTTTGATATTGAATTTCAAGAATATAAGTTTTTGATTTCAGTTTAACCTATTTCTGGTTTCATGAATAGATTTCATCAAAAACAAGTTTACGTTGATTTATATATGTATTGAAATTTATCCATATACATTGATGCTTCAAACGTGTTTAAGAAACTTACTTTGATGAGTTTAATTCATGACTTTAAGTTTTGTATTTATCAAAATTATTTTTATGATATATATTGATATATATTCTCAAAAATAAGTTTGTATGTTTTATATGTGTATTGGATTCTATCCACACACATTGTGCCTCAAATGAGTTTGAATTCATGACTTTAAGTTTTGTATTTATCAAAATTATTTTTATGATGTATATTGATATATATTCTCTAAAAAAAGTTTGTATGTTTTATATGTGTATTAGATTCTATTCACACACATTGTGCCTCAAATGAGTCAAAATAACATGTTTTTTTATTTATGCAAGTTTTGAAAAACTATATTTTCATTTAAAAGTTTAGTTTTTACGAAATATGGTTTTGTTTCAAGATTGAATTTCTATATCTCAAAAACAAGTTCACACATTTGTAATAAGTGTTGATTTTTTATCATGCATATTTGTACTTCATTGTATTTACATGAACTTATTTTTGTGGAATTTATTGAGATTTATTGGTAATTAATTGGATTTAAAAAGATGTTTAAAATATTTCAAAAAATGTGTTTTTGGGGTATTGTCGGTTGACTGACGTGCACAAATGTGCACGAAATAAAGAGAGCTAGAGATCGGTTGACTGCAGTAGAGTTCGACTGACTGATCAGTCGACCAACTATGTCTGCAGAGCTCTCGAGTTTTCTCAATCGAACGCCAGAGAGCATGGCTCTCTAGAGTTGGGTTCAGTCGACCGTTGAGTCGACCAAAAACCCCAATGGTCATATTTATAACCATTGGCGGTCGACCAGACGGTCGACCGACAGTCTGTTTCAGCCTGGATTTTCCCCCCAACGGCTATATTCTTTTGGCCTATAAGGGGTATTTGGCTTGGATTTTAACTAAACTTTTTCAAGAAAATTTCAATCAGTTTTCAACTGCTTTCTTGCCTACATTCTAAAGAGTTTTTCAACAAGTTTTGGGCTTCAAATCCATATCTTTATTGTGTTTGTTTCAAGTATTTCAAAGTTTTGGAAAATCGAAGAAAACATGTTCTGGGAAATATAAGTTTTGAGTTTCTAGTTTCTATATCTTTTAAGAAGTTTCTCAAGTATTTTCTTAAGACCTTCATTTTCAAAATCTTTATTTTCTAGCAATGCTTGAGCTTTCAATTCAAAATCTATCCTTTAGGATTTTGTATTGTGAGAATTATTGTTTGTGATCTGTGTGATCACCAAGTGTTATAATTTCTCTTTTTAGCTTTATGTCTTGGCTTTGTGCCAACATTTTGTGTAAATGTCCATTGGTTGTGTGCCCACCTCTTATGTAGAAGTTGTTTCCTTTGTGGAGTTCCTAAGTGGAGATACTGAAAATCCTTCTAGGTAAGCTTGGTGCTCGAACCTCGAAACATTTTTTTGTGTTTGCATTTACTGTCTCTCTTAACTCTACTCTTGTTATATTTTGTGTTGTTCTTATTTCTTATTCAAATATGCTTGATATTATGCTCACACTTGTTTCAATCTAAGAGAGCTATTGAAGCACCTCAACTCTTAATCTAAAGGAATCTTCAGGAGAGTTCTAGAGCCCTTCAATGGGAATTCGGCTTCACTCTTTGAAAATCATTTGTGTTTATTTTTGTTAGCCATAATTTTTATAATTCCGCATTTGGTGAGCACTTCACATATTCACCCCCTCTAGTTGTGATTTCAACTGGTTTTAGAGCTAGTGCTTCTGATATTCTATCTAACCACCGATGAATGATCTTTTATTTGCTAGTCATCATATTTGTTTTGCACACATGGCATATAATGGTAAATCTAGCATATATTGTCTACCCATATTTGATGGACTTTTGACTTTCCTATATGGAAGGTTAATATGACTATTTTCTTGAATTCATTGGGTAGTAGAGTAGGCAAAGTTATTTCAAAATCATTTGTTTGTCCTGAAGGTGAAATTGTCATCAAGGAATATAATGCCAATTTTAAAGCTCATAATGCATTGTTACTATCTTTGAATGATAATGATATTTTAAGAATTATAAATTGTACATGCGCCTATGATATTTGGCAAGTTTTAATCACTACACTTGAAGGCACATCACAAGTCAGGAAAGCTAAGATTGATTTGTTAAATTCTCAATATGATAGATTTCATATATTTGATGGTGATCCATTGATGATATGCTTATCCATTTCACTACAATTACAAATGGACTTATTTCTTTAAATAAGCCTATCGACAATGAACCAATAGTTAATACGAAAGTTAAATCAAGAAGAAGTCAGAGATCAAGAATCTCAAAATTTTTCAGTCCAGACTTCATAGCATATGTGCCTGAAAGCGAGCCTCAAACATTTAAAGAGGCTATGTTTGTCCTAAAAGCACAAATGTGAAAAGAAGCTATAAATAGGAAAATAGAATCTATCCTAAGCAACCATGCTTTGAAAATAGCAAATTTTCATCAGTAAACCAATTGAGAGTAAGTGAATTTTCAAAAGAAAATTAAAACTTAATGAATCTATTGATAAGTATAAGGCTAGGTTAGTAGCCAAGGGTGGTGTGAAACGGTGCGTGCGTACCATATAGGGAACCAGTGATATACTCGAAGTTGCTACGCTTCACCAAATAGAAAGATTTTTAGCAGAAAAGCAATTGAAAACTAGCAGTGTTACAGATGGATTTAAATAAAATTGCAAGCTTAGTTTTGAACATTTATAATTCTCAGTTAAATCTAATTACAATATATATATATATATATATATATATATATATATATATATATATATATATTATGCATGACAAGTTCCAACCTCAATATCAATAATAAGCAATTACAAGATTTGTAAAATCACACATCTCACGATATAGTGGACGACAGGATATACTGATAAATATTTAGAGATAAAATCACAGTATAACCCAACTAGTAATTCTAATGTTTAAATAAACTCACTGATGTGAATCTTGTTGTTGTTGCTGTAGTTGATGCGGAATGCAAGGAAAACAAAAGGAAACCTATTTGCCCATTGACTCTTAAAGAACTTAGTACAAAACTTAATCCAAGTATAGCTCTGCGGAATATCATAGAAGAATGGAACCAAAGGAATGAAATTGTTCAGCTAGATAATGCCTAAAGATCCCTTGCTCTAACTATTACTGATATGTTGAAGAATAGCAGTAGATTATTTCCAACAGCGTGTGCATGATGCCGTGGAGGCACGTTACCGAATTAAGTGTGCATGGTACGTAAGCCATGCTTGTCATTGTCACCATGATAAATTAATTTGATTCTCTCAATTGTGCTCTTGTACGAGGCCTTCTTTTCTAAATCAAGGTTATTCCTACAGCCTGAAGGAGAGAGGAGGTTGGAATGTTGTGATGTTGGGTGCTGCCAGTAGAGGGTATTACGGTATGGTGCTGCAGGGTTGATGTGATGTCGATGAGGAGGATCTAATCACTGTTCAACAACCAGAGAAGAGAATGACATTGAGGTTGAGGGAGCTCTGTTAAGTACGCAATGGAAGAGAATAAGAAAAGCACAGAGATAGGAGATTAGATAAGAAATTAGATGGGAGATTAGAAAGGAGATTAGGGGAGGAGACAACACAGAGAGAAGCTGGTAACAATTTATTTTCATTCATCATCCCAAACAAGTACATAGCCATGTCTCATATAGACTACAAGTTACAACTACCACAATTACCCACTACACAATCTAATAACTACTCACTGTCACCACTCACACACAACTGAAATACATATAAATACAAAAGAAAATACATGTAAATACGGTAACAAATACACTGAAATACAAATCAAAGTGGAGCTAAGATGTTCCCATCAATTCTCCCCAGATGGGAGAGAACTTGACCCCGTCGAGTAAACTGCAGAGCTGTTCTCTTTTTACTATAAGTGTATTTTTTGCATCTCAGATTACTAGTCAAGCTGCATCATAAATCCATCACCCAAAATTTTATCAATTTTCTCTGCTGTATAGGATGAATATCTGAAAGTGGGAAAGTAAAGGATGCTCAAAAATTGGCTCAGGGTAAGGCTCATCAACCAGTGGGTTGTTATGGATAATCAAGACCTTGTAAACCACTTAGTTTTCAATATTGAAAATGGAACTGATGCCAAATCTATAACATAAATATTATAATTTAAATTCTTTTAAGAGTTTGAAAAGTCCAGCACTACGAGCATGCAAATCTTTAACAGTTTCCTAGGAAAACCATTTCGAATGAATCCAAACCATCACAAAACTGTCAACACTAAAAGTTTTAAATTCTTTCCTAATGTCAGACCATAGCTTATAGTTAGTGTTGCTTGTTCAAATATATCACTGATTTTTCATGTGTAGAGCTTGCATGTTTGTTATAAAAACGATGCAGGCTCAGATGTTTAGGTCTAAATGCAGGCTCAGAAACTCTATAATAAAGTGCAGTAGAGATTTTAACTTAGTGCCTATGATTGCAAAAGGTGTTGGCCCAAAAGGTTACACTCTCCATTTGTTTAAGTTTTGATGATAACAAAACACATAGAAGCTATATGGTACTAATAAGTTGTTTAGAATGAGTTTCAGGTTAGTACTATTCATGATGGCCTTTCTAAGCTATTGCAAGGAATTATGATGCTAAAAGGTAAATGGCGTAAGAGGACGTTTTCATAGAAGAAAAGGCTCTAGCTTGGTGTAACGCGGCTCAGAGACTTCATTTGCGGCTCAGAGACTTCATTTTTCAGCTTTTATATTTTTAGTTTGTTTAAGGATAGTGTATAGTGTTGAAGCTCAATATTCCTCACACACAAGATTTTTGCACATGATTTTTCTAAAGATACTTCTCCTATATACAAAATAATATTTTTTAAACATATTTTAATACTTACAAACTCTAGTTTATATATTATACCAAGTCTTGATCAAAACTACTTTGAAAATTTTTAAGATCTTCAAAACCATTTTCAAACAATCTGTTTTTGGCCTATTGCGGTCGACCGGACGGTCGACCGGCTCTGTTTTAGGTCAGAAAGGTCGACCGGCCGGTCGACCGCGCTTCTGACCGTTTGGGTACGTGCATGTGTGCACGTTTCCCGGTCGACCGGGCCCCATATCGATCGACCGACCTTTGGCCGACTGAAAGCACCCATGTTTCTGTTTGTTACGGCCGACCAGGCGGTCGACCATGGGCTGGCAACGGTTCATATTTTTGAAAACCCGATCGACCGGCCGGTCGACCGTGAGCTTGATTTCAGCCCTAACGGCTAGTTTATTAAACACGTTTTAAAACGTGATTTTTCTCTCTAAACGAATTTGGGGGCTGGATTTGGGTCTAATCTTTCCTAATTATTCATTATAACAGTCTACTCTTTAATCCCTACCTCTATCCTATAAATAGGGATGATTAGGGTTGAGGTGATTACAACAATCTTTTGCAAAAAGAAATCAAGTATAAGGCATTCAAAAGAAGTTTTTGCTCTCAGTTTTTGTGCTCAAAATTCTCTCTTTTTACTGAAGTTTTTGGTTCAAAACTCTCTTCAATTTTATTTTCTTTTTCACTTACAAAACTTGAGCTTCAATCCTACACATTATTCTCTAGGATTTTTGTAAGAGAAAAGATTTTTCATAAGAGGGTTTGTGGTCTTTTGATCACCAAGATATTCTTGTATTTGTGGCTCCACTACCTCTGGACTAGAGGAGTGTAATTGAGGAGTTGGGTACTCCCTTGTGGTTGTAATTATTTGTGAAAGTTATAGTGGTTGGAAATCCTTCTGGGTGAAGGCGGGGACGTAGAGCTGGGTGCTCGAACCTCGAAACAAATCTCAGTGTTTGCGATTGGTTTATTTGTTTTATTTACTTGCTTTATATTCATTGCTATATTGTCGATCAATACTCATACAACAAGATTGCATTGCGCACCTCAAACTCTTATCTAGAGGAATCACGAGGAAGGAGTTCAGAGCCCTTCATGGGGTATTCGGCTTCTAGTCTTGTTTCGGGTGATCGTTGCATCATAACATTTTTAAATTTGTGCATTGATTAGCATTATCACCTATTCACCCCCCTCTAGGTGATTTCAAAAGGGGTCTTCCAAAAGATAGCTAATGAATTTTTGACTTCCTATTGGACATTAAAGTTTTAGGCACTTTGGATCATCGGATCAACAATATACACAACCTCAATTAAAAGGATTATCAGAGGAATGATCATAAAAGTATGTGATAGTTTACCTGTTTTGACAATGAAGATAAAAGTCATGCAAACAAGTAAAGGTAGAGGAGATGCACCATTAAATTTAACAGTAATGAAAAAGAGTTGATAATCTGTAAGATGTTATATTATCCCATAATTGCATCATCAAAAATTTTGGATATAGATCGATCATATATGTCAACATCCTTGGTCTGACCTACACCCTTTGTCGCAATATAACTCTAGAACTTATCCTCATAGAAATGAATGTTTATTGGGACAAAGCACTGTTGCTTGATCTCTAATGACAAATCATCAACTTGCCCTTTGAGTTCAATTTGTGTGGTAGGATCCTTCCTATGGTGTGGCAAGTCGAGAAGACTAGTTCCTGGGGTTGATTCATTAGCATGTTGGATATCATGTGTCAGTGGTAATGTGCCCGGGAGGTCAAAAAAGACATCAACCTTCGTAATCACAAGGGTGACTTCGGGAGGAGTCAGATTGTCTTTATGGGAGACATCAATAAACTCCACAATCACTGGATAGCCTCAAGAGAACTCGAAATACTAAACTCCTCAAAGTTATACTATTGAATTCTCTGTCAAAGTCAAGAGTTTTCTGAATATTTCGCTTGGTAAATGAGCTCTTCAGAGTCAGACTCTGGATTTGTTGCAGACAGTTTGTCAATGGTAACTTTGACTGGGCTTGGTGTCGGCAGTAGAGGAGGGAGGTGTTGACGACCAGAACAGACAACGACAGTAGGGGTAGGCAATAAAGGAGGAAGGGACTCTGGATTTGAAACAGATAGTTCCTTAACTTTAGTTACTTTGATTGGCACTAGACAATTGACCGCAACATGCCCATAATCCGGACACTTGTTGCCTTGGATTGCAGAATGATAAGAGGTGAACTTGAATGACTGATCCAACCTAGTTATGCAACTCAAAATTTCATCTAGCTTTTCAATGATTTTAGAGTTGGTGTCCATAGTGATAGTTCTATATACAATGACACATTTCTAATGTCTATTGGATGCAACCTAGCACATGAATGATTAAAATTTCTAGCCTGGAATGTAGCTCTGATATCAAACTGATGTGAAACGGTGTATGCATGCCATGTAAGGAACCAGTGATATACTCAAAGTTGATACATTTCACCAAATAAAAAGATCTTCGACAGGAAAGCAATTGAAAATTTGCAGTGTTGCAGATGGATTTAAATAAGATTGCAGGTGCAGTTTTGAACATTTCTAATTCTCAGTTAAATCTAATTATAATACATGTATTATGCATGACAAGTTCCAATCTCAATATCAATAATAAACAATCACAATAATCGCACATCTCACGATATAGTGGACAGCAAGATATATTGATAAATATTTAGAGATAAAATCACAGTATAATCCAACTAGTAATTATGATGTTTAAATAAACTCACTGATATGGATCATGTTGTTGTTGCTATTGTTGGTGCAGAATGCATGGAAAATAGAAGGAAACCTATATGTCCACTGACTATTAAAGAACTGAGTAGTACAAAACTTAATCCAAGTATAGCTCTGCGAAAAACCACAGAAGAATGGAACCAAAGCAACAAAATTGTTTAGCTAGACAATGCTTGTAGATCCCTTGCTCCAACTTTTGCTGATATGTTGAAGAATAGCAGCAGGTTATTTCGCAACACTTGTGTGCATGCTGCCATGGAGGTACGTCACCAGATTAAATGCACATGGTACGTAAGCCATGCTTGTCATTGTCACCATGATAAATAATTTAATTCTGCTCAATTGTGCTCTTGTACAAGGCCTTCTTTTCTAAATCAAGGTTGTTCCTGCAGCCTGAAGGAGAGAGGAGGTTGAAACGCAGTGATGTTGATGTTGGCCCAAAGGCCTTCCACCCTAGTTTTGATGATGATTAACTCATGTAGTTATGTTTACTAATAATATTGTGTTGTTTAAGTTTCATATCATTAACCAAGATATTAGTTGGTGATTAGCTTCAACAAGGAGTTTAGAAGCTTTTCATGGTGATTCCGGTGCCAAAGCTTAAAGATCATACCTTTGCACTTGGTGGATCACGTTTGGGAGCAAGTCAACTTGAAGATGGAAGATCGTCAAGAAGACTTAGGTATCCTAGTTTAGTTTAGTGTGTTTAGATCCATATTGTAAAGCTTAGTATAGTTGATATGCTCAAGTGCACAACACACACGTTTTATGTTTGGTTTTTGGTTTTCATGAATAGTTGATTAAAACAAGTTTAATTGATATATGTATAGTTGTTTCATTCTATACATGCATGCTTAATTTCTAAACAAACTTATTTTGACTTTCCTATTCATGTGTTGGAAAATCCAAGTTTGATAAAAATACAAGTTTTAGTTTTTGGTAAAAATGATAAGACACAAAAATAGTTCACATTGATTGATATTTGAGCTAAACTTTTTATCACATGTTTATATATCAATGCAAAATGATAAAACTATTTTGGTGATTTTTAGAAAAGATAAAAGAATTTTTAGAATATTTTTAACAGTGTTTTCTGACCCAGGTTTGTGCTGACAGGGCAGGTCGGTCGACCCAGACGGTCGACCGCACCATGGCCGGTCGACCCGTGAGGTCGACCGACGTGCACAGACTTGTGCATGTCTGGCAGACACAAGCTCGGTCGACCGTCAGGGTCGACCGGGTCTGAGAGCAGAGCTCTCTGTTTGTTTGGGTCGACCGGCGGTCGACTGGGTTGCCTCAACGGTCACATTTCTGACCGTTGGCGGTCGGCCGGGCCGGCCGACCGGTAGCCTGTCAGGCTGCCACATCAGCCTAACGGCTAGTTTTCTGTTTGGCCTATATAAACCCCAATTCTTTGGGATTTTGGCTAAGGTTTTTACAAGAGAAAAATTGCTATTTCCCAAGAGTTTAAAACAAGTTTTCAAAAGTGTTTTTGAGCTTTAAAACTTCCAATCTTATTTGTTTTAGGTTTTTGGAAAAATCAAAGAAAAGAGTATTTTGGGAGATTTGTCTTGGCTTTCATTTTCTATCTTTTACAAGAGTTTTCCCAAGTATTTTCTTTGAGTTTCTGTTTTCCAAACACCTAGTTTCCACACTTGAGCTATCTTCTATCCTAATCTATTTAGGATCTTTGTTTGTGGGAAAAGAGAGTTTGTGGTTGAAAGAAACCACTTATTGTAAAACCCTTGCTTTGATTGGGTTGCTCCCTCTTCGGTAGAGGTTGAGAATTGTGGTTTGCTCCCTCTAGTGAGAGGTGGAGTTGGTTGTTGTTTGCTCCCTCTAGTGAGAGGTGGAGTTTGGTTTGTAAACCCTCTTCGGTAGAGGTGTTGGTTGTTGTTTGGCTACGGGCCTTATCCCTCTTGGGTAGAGGTGGATTGTGGTTGTATTGCCTCGGTGGCATTGAGAGAGGAGTTCGGTACTCCTATAGTGGATTAGAAATCCTTCTCGGTGAAGGCGGGGACGTAGAGCTAGGGGCTCGAACCTCGGAACACATCTTGTTGTTTGCGTTTGATCCAATATCTCTAAACTCTCTCTCTTTACTTTTGTGCAAAGCATCATTCATATCATCATATCATATTTGCTTGTGTTGAGCATTGTTTCATATTGCCATATCCATTATATGCTTGTTTGTGTGCCTCACTTGTACTTAATCAACAAGAGCTTCACATAGCACCTCAACCCATATCCGGGGGAATCAAGAGGAGTTAGTCCAGAGCCCTTCACGGGAAATTCGGCTACACTTGTTGATTGTACTAAGTGTGATTGCAAAATAGTTTTTAAGCTTCCGCATTTAGCGCACTTAGTTCCTTAGATTAGCACTTACACCTATTCACCCCCCCTCTAGGTGTTTTTCAATTGGTATCAGAGCTAGTGCTCCTGATATTAGGCTTAACATCCTAGGAGTGAGATCCATTTGGTTGCTAATTTATTGTTTGCATTTGCTTGTTTGCACACTCATATAGTTTTCCATGGACTTCATGACCCCACCTAGCTTTGACCCTTCCAACATCATTGTTTGGAAGATTAGGATGTCCGTTTATTTACAAACCCTAGGACATAAGGTTTACCTTGCCATTACCAAGGAATCATACCTTAGTGATAGCAAGCATATAGGGGCCAATGCACAAGCCCTAGAGGCCATTAGAAGCACATTACCTAAAGAATATCTTATGCATGTTTCTAATCTTGATTCCGCTTTTGCAGTGTGGAACAAGTTGACAACCACCACCACCTCCAAGCTTCAATTGCCAATCCAACCGGAGGAGGAATCTAGTGGAGATGAATCCGAGCCGCAACAATGCTATACGGTCCAAGGGAATGACTCCCTTGAGGTACACTCGGAAACTCAACTAGATATTTTTGATTCTAGTTCTTCTTGTGATGATTATGATGCACATGCTTTAAATGAAGAACTATCTATTGTGTGTGAAAAATTAATAGAAAAATATAAAGTTTTGAAAAAAAAAGTCTAGGAATTGAAAAAGAAAATAAGAGTTTGCATTCTAGACTTAACAATGTTTTGCAAGAGAAGGTTGAGGTCTATAATGAAAGGGATTCATTAAGATCTCAATTAGGCCTTGCACTAAAAGAAAATGATTTTTTAAAATCTAAAAATGATTGCCATGCAATTTTGAAGAAAAATGAAAATTTATCTTCTAAAGTTGATTTTGTTTTAAAAGAAAATGTTGCTTTGAAAAATAAAATAATTTCTATTTCAAATGATCTAGATGTTTGTTTAAAGAAAAATATTGTTTTGCAAATAATATAGATGCTCATGTTTGCCATGCTAGGGTAGTTTCACCTAGATCACCCCTTGCATGTTCCACCTCTTCTTTGATTAAAAATGATATATCCATACTTAAGAAGAGTGTTGATTGTTTGGGCTCCACTTTGAGCCAATGTGTAGTGGGACATACACGTTTGGAAACTTTGTTTCGAAAGAAACAAGCTCCATCTATTCATGCACACCATCCACGGCATACACATGCTTCCCACGATCACCATCACACCATGTATGCTCATGTGTACACTTGTACACATTGTGGACGTAAGGGCCACCTTGCTAAATTTTGCTATGATAGACTACATACTTCAAATTTAGCAAAGAATTTTGTTTGGGTTAGAGAAGGGACTAACCCCCATGAACCCAACAAGATGTGGGTACCAAAGACCACCCCTCGTGTGTTTAATGTAGGTGTGGGCTCTCACATGACGTGAGAGTAGCCGTACCTTGGAGTGGATGCGTTCCGTACTTAAAGAGAACCAATTGGATGCATCACTTTCAAGGGAAGTTTGGTGGGAGGACCACCTTGGTTTGGAGAACTAGAGAAGTGCCCTCATCGGTTTTGGTATAAATCTCTAACTCCCATTTTTATTTACATGCTTTCATAATTATTGTTTATAGCATGTGATATTGTTTTTAGATTATTGTGAAGATGCCATGATTATTAGATCTTTGACATACATGTATAGCCTTTGAGACACCCATGTTTAATATGGATTATTATTTTGTGTTCTCATATTTGATTAGCCATCTTGTACATCATAAATCTAATAACATGTGGATATTCATAATAATCATGTTTTTGTTTATCATGTTGATTTATATCTTGATTTTATGCTTCATGTGTTGATTACATGTTTAGATGTTAGTTTTCATTAAGACTAGGATTTTTATACTTGTGCATATAGTGGGCCACAAATAAATCTATATATGTTTGGGCTTGATTGCTTATTTGAACCCATTAGATGTGCTAGTATAGTCTAGTTTTGATGATTCATACATTTTAAACTTGTATTCCTATTTTTGGATTTGTTTTATGATTGTGTGTTTCACTTCATGTATATGTGTATTTTGCCAAACTTTAAGATATACATGTATACCCCTTGAGTCATTTGCCTTTCATGCAAATCTATATATGGACCCAATTGTGTTTAGGGATATGTATGTATACTTCATGTTTGACAAATCATACATATACCTTGAAATGAACATTATTTTAATAAAAATTTAGTTATTCATGTTTCATGTTTTTGTGTTTATATTTAAACTTCATGTATATGTCTATCTTGTCCAAACTATTAGATATACATGTTTATCTTTTTGAGCCACGTGCCTTCATGCATATATCTTTGTGGACTCATTATGTTTTGATTGTATTAGACATACATATGCCTTGAAGATTAAATAGTTTAGATGATTTTTATGTTTTCATGTTTTCATTGTTTGAGGAATAATTGAGCTTAATGAAAAATTTTCATGATTATGATATTCACACTTTATTTGTACACTCACTTTCTATATTTACTCATGTTTTGTTTTCATGAGTCATATTTATGCCTAATTGAATTAGAGTGTTGATTATCTTGTGGATTTCATGTTTTATGAAAAACTTTTTTATTTTATTTCTTACTTGAAGGATTTCGTACTAGTTAACAAAATCTTTCATTTTAACTAGTTCGTTTTTTCTTCGTTGTGTTATGAGGTATACACATGCTAGTGTTGTTATTTCAATTGGTATCATTAAACTCTTTCAATTGGTATCAATTTGATCCTTTTGTATACTCATAATTGTTTATTGTGTATGTATGTTATCAATTAGTATCATCTATTGGTGATTGGTACTCATTCTATTTCATACACATATATATATTTTATTTGTGCTATTATATTTCTATATCTTGAGCACAAATCTTGTTTATGCTAGAGCTTGAGCTTCAATTTTATTTCAATTGATTTATTTTTCAATTGGTATCTTATTTCAAGCCTATGCATAGTGTATATTGGTATTTCATAATGGGGGAGAAAATCCGTTTTTCATATTTCAATTGGTATTTGTATTTCCACTCCCTTACTTTATGATAGAAAATAGCCATTTCAATTGTTTATATGGCTTAAAAAGAAAAATACTATCTTTTGATATCAAGATGTCTTGTGTTTTAAATTGGTATCAAAAAATTTTGTTTAAAGTAAAACACAAAAGTTTTAATATGTATTGACTATATGCAAGGAGAGCTTAACATCTCTTCTACATATAGATTCATGTTGAGTGTATCTAGTAATGAGGAGCTTAACATCTCTTCTTTATGTGGTACACGTGTGTAGGGGGATCTTCACATCTCCTCTTATGCATTACATAATGTGTGTTATGTGAATTAGGGCTTAACATCCCTCCTTCATGTAATGCATATGTGTAGGGAAGCTAACTTAGCGTCTTCTTCTTCATGAATGTATATAGCATATAACATTTATTGATCTTTGTTTATTTTCAATTGGTATCAAGATGCTTCATTGACATATTTTCAATTGATATCCTAATTGATTGTCACCCCTTATTGACCTTGTTTTTGTTTTTAGACAAGAAGGGGAGAACATTATTTTTTTTTTGTTTTGATTGACAAAAGGGGGGAGAAAGATTTTTACCCCTCATTTTATTGTTTGATTGTTTACCCCTTTGTTGATGATTGACAAAAAGGGGGAGAAAGATTTTGAGTTTATGAGTTTTATATATGCATATTTATGTTTTTGCATATATTAAGTTTAATATAGTTTAATGTTAATTGGTATCTAGAGCATGTCTTGTTTTTGAACATTTCATTGGTATCTAGAACCTTTTATTGTTTATGCATAATATTCATTGCATATTTATGTTTATTTGTTTATGCATGAGTTAAGGGGGAGCTTCTTTGAAGCTTAACTTTAATCCATGCATATATAACTCCATGAGTTTTGTCATCATCAAAAAGGGGAGATTGTTGGCCCAAAGGCCTTCCACCCTAGTTTTGATGATGATTAACTCATGTAGTTATGTTTACTAATAATCTTGTGTTGTTTAAGTTTCAGATCATTAACCAAGATATTAGTTGGTAATTAGCTTCAACAAGGAGTTTAGAAGCTTTTCATGGTGATTCCGGTGCCAAAGCTTAAAGATCATACCTTTACACTCGGTGGATCACGTTTGGGAGCAAGTCAACTTGAAGATGGAAGATCGTCAAGAAGACTTAGGTATCCTAGTTTAGTTTAGTGTGCTTAGATCCATATTGTAAAGCTTAGTATAGTTGATATGCTCAAGTGCACAACACACGTTTTATGTTTGGTTTTTGGTTTTCATGAATAGTTGATCAAAACAAGTTTAATTGATATATGTATAGTTGTTTCATTCTATACATGCATGCTTAATTTCTAAACAAACTTATTTTGACTTTCCTATTCATGTGTTGGAAAATCCAAGTTTGATAAAAATACAAGTTTTGGTTTTTGGTAAAAATGATAAGACACAAAAATAGTTCACATTGATTGATATTTGAGCTAAACTTTTTATCACATGTTTATATATCAATGCAAAATGATAAAACTATTTTTGGTGATTTTTAGAAAAGATAAAAGAATTTTTAGAATATTTTTTAACAGTGTTTTCTGACCCAGGTTTGTGTTGACAGGGCAGGTCGGTCGACCCAGACGGTCGACCGCACCATGGGCCGGTCGACCCGTGAGGTCGACCGACGTGCACAGACTTGTGCACGTTTAGCAGACACAAGCTCGGTCGACCGTCAGGGTCGACCGGGTCTGAGAGCAGAGCTCTCTGTTTGTTTGGGTCGACCGGGCGGTCGACCGGGTTGCCCCAACGGTCACATTTCTGACCGTTGGCGGTCGGCCGGACCGGCCGACCGGTAGCCTGTCAGGCTGCCACATCAACCTAACGGCTAGTTTTCTGTTTGGCCTATATAAACCCCAATTCTTTGGGATTTTGGCTAAGATTTTTACAAGAGAAAAATTGCTATTTCCCAAGAGTTTAAAACAAGTTTTCAAAAGTGTTTTTGAGCTTTAAAACTTCCAATCTTATTTGTTTTAGGTTTTTGGAAAAATCAAAGAAAAGAGTATTTTGGGAGATTTGTCTTGGCTTTCATTTTCTATCTTTTACAAGAGTTTTCCCAAGTATTTTCTTTGAGTTTCTGTTTTCCGAACACCTAGTTTCCACACTTGAGCTATCTTCTATCCTAATCTATTTAGGATCTTTATTTGTGGGAAAAGAGAGTTTGTGGTTGAAAGAAACCACTTGTTGTAAAACCCTTGCTTTGATTGGGTTGCTCCCTCTTCGGTAGAGGTTGAGAATTGTGGTTTGCTCCCTCTAGTGAGAGGTGGAGTTGGTTGTTGTTTGCTCCCTCTAGTGAGAGGTGGAGTTTGGTTTGTAAACCCTCTTCGGTAGAGGTGTTGGTTGTTGTTTGGCTACAGGCCTTATCCCTCTTCGGTAGAGGTGGATTGTGGTTGTATTGCCTCGGTGGCATTGAGAGAGGAGTTCGGTACTCCTATAGTGGATTAGAAATCCTTCTCGGTGAAGGCGGGGACGTAGAGCTAGGGGCTCGAACCTCGGAACACATCTTGTTGTTTGCGTTTGATCCAATATCTCTAAACTCTCTCTCTTTACTTTTGTGCAAAGCATCATTCATATCATCATATCATATTTGCTTGTGTTGAGTATTGTTTCATATTGCCATATCCATTATATGCTTGTTTGTGTGCCTCACTTGTACTTAATCAACAAGAGCTTCACATAGCACCGCAACCCATATCCAGGGGAATCAAGAGGAGTTAGTCCAGAGCCCTTCACGGGGAATTCGGCTACACTTGTTGATTGTACTAAGTGTGATTGCAAAATAATTTTTAAGCTTCCGCATTTAGCGCACTTAGTTCTTTAGATTAGCACTTACACCTATTCACCCCCCCCCCCCCTCTAGGTGTTTTTCAGTTGAGCGCTGCCGAAGGAGAGTATTGCTATATGGTGCTGCAGGGTTAATGTGATGTGGATGAGGAGGATCTGATCACTGTTCAACAACTAGAGAAGAGCATGACATTGAGGTTGAGGGAGCTCTATTGAGTACGCAGTGGAAGAGAATAAAAAAAGCACAGAGAAGGGAGATTAGAGAAGAAATTAGATGGGAGATTAGAGAGGAGACTAGGGAGGAGACAACACAGAGAGAACCAGGTAATAATTTTCATTTTCATTCATCATCCAAGAAAGTACACAACCATGCCTCAATAGGCTATAAGTTACAACTACCCACTACACAATATAATAATTATCCACTGCCACCACTCACACACAACTGAAATACATGCAAATACAAAAAAAAATATAAGTAAATATATTAACAAATACATTGAAATATAAATAAAAGTGGAGCTAAGATGTCCCCATCAAATAGTTATCGACAAAAAGGACTTGACTACTTTAGTTATCAACAAAAAGGACTTGACTACTTTGATACTTGTTCGCTAGTAACAAGCATAACATCCATTTAGATATTAATTGAGATTGCAATATTCATAATTTAGATTCCATCAAATGAATATCAAGACTGCATTCTTAAATGGTGAATTCAATGAAGAATATATATATGGAGCAACCTGAAGGATTTATAATCAAGGGCCAAGAATACAAAATGTGTAAATTGATCAAATCCTTATACAGTTTAAAGCAGGCTCCGAAACAATGGCATGAGAAATTCGATAGTGTCATGATCAAAGATGAATTCACTATAAATAAATGTGATAAGTGTGTTTACACTAAGACAGTTGAAAATGCATGTATCATGATTTGTCTTTATGTTGACGACATATTGATACTTGGCAATAATATTGAAGTTATTGTCTACAAAACATATGCTATCCAATAATTTTAACATGAAGGATCTGAGGGTTGCTGATGTACTTTTAGGAATTAAAATCATAAGAACACCAGATGGAATCAGTCTATCTTAATCTCATTATGTAGATTAGATGATAGAAAGATTCAAGAAACATGAGATAAAAGAGAATATGAATCTTTTTCTCCCACACATCCACCTTTGCAAGAATACAAGAACTAAAACATGACAGTTGGAGTATTCTCAAATCATCTGCAGTCTAATATATTTAATGAATTGCACTAAACCCGATATTGCTTACGCTGTAAGCAAATTAAGTAGATACACTAGTAACCCTAATTGAGATCATTGGACACTACGAGCAGTAAACTACATATCTAATACCAATAAATATGCATTGAGATATGAAAAGTATCCAGCTATACTTGAAGGGTACAATGATGTAAATTAGATTGCAGATTCTAAGGACTCGAAATCAACCAGCGGATACATATTTACACTTGGAGGGCAGCGGTACCTTGAAAATCATTCAAATAAACATGTATTGCCTATTCCGCAATAGAATCAAAATTTATAGCCTTAGATAAGGCTGGAGAAGAAGCAGAATAGTTTTCGACAATTTTTGAAAGATATACCACTGTGGCTAAGCCAGTGCCCGCCATATGTATTCACTGTGATAATCAAGCACCGATATCTAGGGTACAAAACTTTATATATAATGATAAGTTTAGACATATTCATCATAGATATAACACCATTAAGCAATTACACTCAAATGGAATTATCTCTATTGACTTCGTGTCATCAAAAGATAATCTTGCGGATCCGTTTACTAAAGGTTTAATTAAAAAGCGTATAAACTGTACATCAAGGGGAATGGGGCTAAAAGTCTAACCTTACCAAGTCAGCTTAATGGAAACCTCACTTAGCAACTGGAGATCCCGCTGACTAAGTTTAAAAGTAAAAAACTAGTTTGATTGACTCTGGGAGTAAGCACTTAGGAGCTCGACTCCAACCTACTCCTATGGTACACCAAGTGCTTTCTACAAGTGAATTTAGGATAAGCTAAACGCTTTAGTGATGCCTATATCTTATTCTCAAAACAAGTGGGGTAGAGTAGACTACTCTTAATAGGATAATCACTTATATGAGTATAGTGCTGGGTCGGCTCTTTGGGAGTCTCTATAGAGGTTGTGATTCCCTAAAGATATCTCTGAAACTAAGAAATGTCCAGGATCAAAATGGACACAACCGACAACCAGAGTTGATTTTAAAAAGTTACTGTGTGAGGCCTATTGACTTGGCTTACACAATCGGCTGATAGTTCAAGACTTAGTTCACTGATCGGCCAGTAAGTCCGATAAGGTTTTCGTTCAGAATGGTTCAAAACCTAGTTCACCTATCCTGATGCAGTTTCTTTTCTAAAGTACCTTTTACTGTAGAGTCAGTCTCTTTGTGCGTCAATTTCTTGAATCTCCATTCATTGTAGGGGATTGTTGGGAAACAAAAATTTTAAGTGAATCTTTGAGCAGAATTAAGGCGTAATCCATTAATAGAATCACATGGATAATGGTTAAAGTGTGATCACCTTCCATTGGGAATGAACGTGGTATATTCACATGTTCAATTTCGTTTCCAAATAAATGAGATATTCAAGTCAGAATGTAGTCTAATTCAATAGCTAAGGAGACAAAAATAAGCTAAAATAATTTAGTCCCACATTGGATATGGTGTGAAAAGTTGAGGGGTTTAAATATCAAAAAATGGGAACAAAGGGATGTGCGCGCCGCCGTCGCCCGTGTGGGCCCGGGTCTGGGGCGCGGGCCCGGGTCCTTTTGACCAAGTCACACTCGATTCTTTTTGAATCGACTGCGGATACGGGTTATTGGATACGAATCCGCCCGCTGCGGGCTATTGGGTATAGGAAATTACCAGTTCTCAACCCGATCCGAGCGTGCGGTTGGAACGGTTCAGACATAAACCGTTGCAAAAGTTCAGACAGAACAATTGTGACGGTTCTGTGAACTATCACAACTGATCTCTCCAACGGGTGCTAGAAGCGCTATAAATAGCACTTCTCTCGGTCTTTCTAAACACACAGAGTTCTTCTCTACACTGAAAAAGAGAAATAGAAGTTCATAATTATTATATGAATATGTGCCTTCTTAATACATATATTCTTCTCTCTCCCTCCCTTCTCTTATAGTGAATATTCATTCATATTAAGACAAATATTCTCTTTGAAATATGTCTTCATCCAAGTTTTGAAATTCTAATTTGTGAAGGTACTCATTAACTAAGGTTTGACTATACAATGATTTAGTAGTGCTATCCATATACCGTGAAGGAGTGTTGTATCTTGGGAGACCAATGTCTAGTAACCCTTGGCACCATAGCGGGGGACGTAATTATTTTAAGAGATTTGCTATATGCGTCCTCACTCCATATAATGTATCATTGAACTAACGTTCTTTTTATAAGGGTTATGTTGGAATATTTATTTGTTTAAATATAACTGTGAATATATTCAATTATATAGTGAGGCTGACTAATTCTAGTCTAATTTGTGTTTAACGAAGGAAGGGAACTGAAAGATGGTTCTGTGATTAAGGAGCGGTCTATTGAACAGAAAATCTCCCACCTGATATTTACCGACCTGGCCAATTAAATCAGTAACATTGATTAGTAGTCAGACCTAACAGATTATTCAATGTTTGTGTACTATTTTTAACTTGAAAGTGCAATTTAATGGCAACTGAAGCTTACGTATAATAGCTTGTTTATTTTTGTTGTTCTAACTTAGCCTAAAATTTTAAAGGTGAGGAGATAATCTCAGGAGATCAAAGAATACATTCGCATGAACTTTTGGCTAAATGTATGGAGGCATGTGGAATTGATTTATAATCAGTATCAACATACACTGATTCTTTCCACTAAGTTTTTCTTCTGCACTTTCGTTCCATTTTTGTTGATTATATCTTTTCTCTATTTTTCTTAACAGTTTATTAAGGATTTTCTGTTTCAATCTTTGCTTGTGAGGATTCATTTGTTAGGTTCTTTGGTTATGTCTGCCTTAAATTGAATGAAATGAGTTTTATATACTATATTGATATATACCCGACGACGGTTAGACCATTCTATGTCAGCCTCTTTTTGCACAAGCACAATGTAATATTCATGACACTTTGACTGCTAGTTTGCTAGCACCCAAATTGAGAAGTTTTTGGTATTATGGCCACCCAAACAAGAGTAGGAACCATGGTTTCCCTAATCTTAACCCAATTGGATCCCAGTAATAATGTTTTTTTTGAACATGTAATTGTAATACCGATTACTTGCTTAGCTCATCATCTATTTGGTTAAATTACACAACAGTGAGAGTAACAACAATAAAATCTTCATCATTTACTTCAAAATAATAAAAGCAAGAAAGGCAAAAAAGGTAAAACCTATACAACCAGACTTGGTGGTTTTATTTATTCAAGTTGTGCTGATAGGAACAAGTCGCACAACTATGCGGAGGTATTGAATATTATACTGCAATACCTATAATAGTTCTATGAGAAATATCTCTTCACAATCTGTTTCATTTGTCAACAAGTTTGGTGTTTTTCTACATGGTGGCTTTGTGTGGGCCTGGAGCGTGTAATTATGCTTTTCTGTAACCTTAACAACATTCGCAAAACATAATTTCCCCAAGTGACCAGCAGAGATTCGTTCCTTGAGAGATTTCCCACTTCCTGCTCCACTATTTCAAAACTATGAACTATTGCCACTACTACAGAAAAGGGATTTCACGTCGGCTAAGAACCGACGTTAAAAAAAATAGCATCCAACGTCTATCCGGTCGACATCTATAGTCTTCAACTTTCCACGTTGGTTTTTAAGGGATGTTTAAATTTTCATATTTCACGTCGGTTCTTAAAGAACCGACATACAAAACTTAATTTTCCACATCGGTTATTTAAAAATCCGACATCAAACTTCGAGAGAAAAAATGTCAGTTTCCTAAAAATGCATTTAGAACGAGCCGAGAAGTAGACTTCTTAATCACCAAAATTAGATTCCAATACATTGAATTAGAATTATGATAGTTTCAGCTATCTAATTAAATGATTTCCAGCCTGACAGTGCTACGGTGTTTTCTATTCAGTATTTAACAGCACTGATTAAACAAATAAAAGAAAGATAGGTAGACTCATTGGTAAAAGGGTGTGAGTTGTGGGGAGAGGGTTCATTTTCTCCCTTACTTTGGAGAAAGTTCTCAGAGGTTCAAGTCTGGTTACGGATGTTCAATAAAAGTAAAAACAAAAAATTACAAATATCATAAACACTTTTATTTTTAATTTTTTGCTAATTTAGAAATATCTTGATGAATAAATAAGTGTTTTACTATAATAGTCTACATATACATACATAGATATATACATACATAGATATATTATATATATTTATATGTATATATATGTATGTATGTATGTATGTATATAATATTAAAAAAATCCAAACCCTAAATAGCTCATATCCTTCAATTACTAATCAAGATTTCTAGATTTATTCAATAAAGAAATCGAAAGCTGAAGCAAAACTAACCCTTTGTCTTCTATTTTGTAGCCAAATTTGACTCGGTCTCCGTCCCAGCCGCCGTTGTTCTGGCCTCCGCCAGTGCCTGCCACCACAGACCGCACGCCGCTGGAGATTGAATGTAAACAGTGTGGAGATCACTCGATCAGAGAGGACAATCTTCTATTTGGGGGAGAAGTCTTTTGTTTCGACGACTTGAGAGTGAGAGGGAGAAGGGGTCGGCGGAGCGGATCTGGAGAAGAGGGAGAGGGGAGAGGGAAGAGAGAGCTCGCGGGAAGGAAAGAGGGAAGCTGACAGAGGAGGGGAGAGAGAGAAAGTCGAGAGAGATGAGAAAAGTGAGGGATCGATGGAGGCTAGGGTAAAAAATTTATTTTATGACTGGCGCGGTTTTTGAAATGATATTGCACATTGGTTAATCAAAAACCCGATGTCAAATTACCTTTAAACGTCAGTTCTCTAAATAACTGATGTCTAATTTTTGATTTTGCACATCGGTTCTTCAAAGAATTGATGTCTTAAGTCTTATCTAAAAAACACAATTTTTTTTTGAAATTTTCCACGTCGGTTTCCTCAGAAAATGACATTAAATATTTTTAATACATGTCGATTTATAAAAGAACAGACATGGAATAATTTACAAAATATCCACTTAACTATTTAATCATTTTATTTTCAAAATTGTCACCGCATCTCCTTTTAACATCGGTTTCGGCTTTAACCGATGTGAAAAGGTCGATGTGAAATCTCATTTCTGTACAATGCATGCATTCTTAGCACTCCAACGGTTTTGTTTGATGTCAAGAAAGGTTGTCTTTTATTATCATGTGCATTGCATTGGCTCATTAGTAGTTACTATATAAATTGGCTGAGACTATAATGTCTTTGAGATTATCATTGATTATTGACTACTAAATCTATAATTAATATCGTGGCTGAACAAAGCACTAAAACTCAGCATTTGAGTTCTTGCATGGAACCTTTAGAGTGTTAGCAATTTGGAAATACAGGTAAATGTGTTAAGGTTTTAGTTGAGAGGATTGTCTCTCATGTGTACTCCATGAGTATAATACTTTTATATTTTCATCTCTCACTTCTGTTTTTCACAAGGCTTGAAGTTTTGAGGTGAGCCTTCAATAAGAAGTGCAAATGTTCCTTGTGGTGTCAAAATGGCATGACCTTCACAATTTCTTCTTAGATATCCAAATACCACATCTTTTCATGTCTCCTTATTTTGGATGAAAATGATTCTGTTTCATACTCACTCTTGCTTTCAGATTATCAGGCACTTCAGTGCAAAATTTATAAGTTGATGTCAAAAATTCTTTGTTAAATCCATTTCATTCAAACTAGTGTCATCAATATGACAAAATATGCCAAGGTATGTTGTGCTTGGGTGCTGGAGAAACATAATGTGTTATGTTTCTGTGAGGGTAAACTGTCAATAAATCTTTATCTTCTCTAATGTTTCAAAACTCGCTAGACAGTCATCTCAGTATTATTATTTTATTCTCTCCCAGTTACTTG
Source organism: Agave tequilana (assembly GCA_038442645.1). NCBI lineage: Eukaryota > Viridiplantae > Streptophyta > Magnoliopsida > Asparagales > Asparagaceae > Agave > Agave tequilana. Next base: position 60,771 of record JAVJIF010015488.1, on the reverse strand, counting down.
CAATGGTTATGTTTTTTGACCCCCAGTTCCCTCTATTTCTTATGCATACCTTGTGCGCATAAATTTAGTTTAGATTCTATAGATGAAGCATTTACCACTTCTCTTTGAGATTAGCTTGCACTGCTTTACGCATGTTAGTAATTTTTTCCGTGCATGTGAAAGAGAAAATCATTGGTTCTTTACTCCTGCGATAATTGGATGGTGGGAGGAGAAATAAAATAATTGTTGGTGTATGAGCTAATTTTATGAACTGATGATTTGACTAGCACTTCTAGTGTGTGAAAAGGTGCCATAAGATCTAGACTGGATGGAGCTCAAACTGTCGAAGTTAACGTCATTGATCCAGCAAGGGGGGGAGTTGTTTGGACACATATATTGCATAATTGTAACTGCATTCCTACAATTATTCTATATTAAATCCTACAAACTCACTAGTCTTAATGTCCAAATTATGCAGGATATGATAAAGAGAAGATAAGAACAAATCCTATTCAATTTAATCCAAAAGTTCAAATCAAAAGGGATCGAATCAAATCTGGAGTTTCTAGAAGACATCTTATCTGAAGACTGAGTATATCAGATAAGATATATACCAATTAAAATTAAGCAAAGATGAATTCTTTGAAAGCCCAATTAGTTTCGTTGAGGATAAAAGGATGAATCGTCAAAACCAGAACAGATTTAAAATCCAAGGGGATAGAAAGATAGAAGACAAGCAGACAACCACCCCTTGATCCTGGCCCTACGACCAGATTTCCTCGCGCTTTCACGGCTCTTTAGATGAGTCAGGGGGAGCTGCGCTCCCCCTACTTCGTACGCATCCAATTGTCATTTCTTCTCCTATAAATACATGTAACCTCAAGGCAGAGGGGTACTATCTCAGAGAGAGAGCTTTAGTTTAACTTTTTTCCTTTTCTTCTTCAATATAATTTTTTATTTTTTTTATAGCTTAGGCTAGAGAGAGTTACATGATTAAAAGAGAGAAAGAATTATTGTAGAGTGACACTATTGTAATCCTTTCTGTAACGCCCCGATCCTAAAGATACGGAGTCGTTGTTATGGCGACGTATATACGCGTGGATAATACCCCACGTATATACGCTAAGCCTAAGTTGTAACCCGAACAAGCTATGAATCGGAAGCATAATGATCAAGGAACACTGCAATAATACATATAAGACTACACCTGATAGCAATGAATAACAGGAAGAAAATGACAGCTGAATAAAATCAAAGGTGATATACAGGAATCAAAGAATAATAATAAGAATAAAATGCAAGTATACCAGAATCAAAGGAAGAGAGTCCAGCTCCTTGCATTACGGACGGTCCCAACGAACACCTGTACAAAGGAAACCAACCGTCCAATATCTGGACGTGCAAATCCAGGGTCGTCAGAAAGCGACCATAATGAGTGTGTGTGTGTAAAGGGGAAACAGCTCGTGCAGAAGAAACCATGTGCATATATATAATAGTAAGATCAACTGCAGGTATAAAAAGACTGAATAACATGATAAACACTGAATAACACCCAGTATGTAAAACAAGGTAACTAACATAACTGTAAACAACACTAACGTTATGGTGTGAACCTAGCATGTCACTAGTTGTAATACAATCCAGTCATGGTTATAGTTATATGTCTATTACAGTGGTATAAATGTACAGTTAGATGATTGCGGTCAGTCACAATACATTAACAGTTTATTTTCATTTATTATGTCAGCGAACACCAATTGCCACCTGTAATAGACGCATCCCATACTACGCCTACTACATGTGTCAATCAGGGTCCTAAGTTATTGAAATTAGTGGAAGAGACTTTGTCCATGTTTTAGGTGGGTTCCGTACATACCCGGAACTACGGCCCAATCACCTGGCGCTGAACCAGGTCCTACCACTAGGTAGTCAATATCAATAACAATAACAAGGTGTCAATAACGATAACAATGTGAACAATACGGGATGTCAGTCATCCCCCGGAACCCTGCAGTGTGAACCGTATTTCGGCTGCGCAACCTATATCCTAAGTCCACCCAAAATACCAACATCGTCTCCTTTATCAATTTCCCCATCCCCAGTTATAAGTTATCACTGATTATGTCACCTAAGTTGCTGGGTATGAACAATAACAATAACAATGACGTATGTGACAATGTAACAATGTCTTACCCAGTGACAATAGTAACATGATCTCTCTCTCTTTTTTTTTTTAAATATTCTCGTGATCCAACACTATATGATCACTCCTATGATGTGATCAATATATAATAAAAAATTCAGTATCACATTCCTTTTCTGCAATTTCCAATAATTTCAATTTCTTTTTTTTTTGAATAATTTTCAATAATTAAAAATTTCACAATTATACAAACTTCTACTTCTATTGAGTATTCAATAAATTCAATCAAAGTAAATTGGAGATTCCAGAAAACAAACATCTATTTATGCAACATTGAAATTTGGAACCTTACACATTTCTGAGCAATTTCTAAGTTCTAGGATTTTAACAATAAGTTTATTAAATCAACCATTCAATAATAGCAACCATAAATATCCTACAATAAACAAAATGATATATGTACATAGTATAGTGAGTGAAAGAACACTCACATAAATAATATCGAAATACTCAAAAAGAAAATAAGAAACACTCACCTGAGATCGTCACGGGTCCGAACATAGAAGTGACAAATCAACTTGTTAATCCAAAACAGGTCCACCATAGAGCTGCATCGATCCCATGGGACGGAAGGCATTACCATTGCTCAGATGGTGAGAAATGGAAGGAATCAAAGGACCCGAACCCAAATGTTTTGCTTGGAGCCATGGTAGCTGGACCAACTATGGACGACCAGTTTATTGATCGACGAGATCAGCCAAAATACACAGAAGCTACCATAACCGGGAATGCTGGTCTAGTTGCAGCCTTGGCCGCGCTCGTGGATCCAAGTTCTGTGGGGATGAACAGGTTCAATGGAGGAATGGACCAGAATGGGACATTGCAAACATTTCATAGTCACCATACCAACATTGTTTTATTCAATTAACAAGAAGACGAAAGTCAGTCAGATATTATAGAACAAATGATTATAGTAACAATCAAAATCAGCAACATTCCAAATATACTGCAATCAAACATACAGTTGCATTTGAATGTTACCCAATAATGTCGATACCCATGTAATGATATTGCATAAAGACTAGATGTTCATATGGAACTTACTTGTCTGATTGCACTCCTCAATGAACCCTCTAAAGGCTACTTTCTTCTGGTGAGCTTTAACATTAAATAAGTTAGGCATACACACAAACACCTGGTGCGCATTTGACATTCTTTGAATTAACTACTTGAATAATTTACGTTACATGATTCCTAATGAACAAAGCCAACCCCAAATGCTTACAGCACAAACAAAGGCCATGTACCAAAAGACAACTAATAAATATGCACGTTATATGTTCACATGAAATTAATATATACAAGAGAGGGAAAGGGAAACTCACAACAATTTCGAAATGCAAAGAATCAAAATTATCAGTGGAGGACTCAAGATCAAAAAGCTCCACTCCTGCTCTCTTCTCAACTTCCCACAAGCAGCACACAAAGGCAAAATAGGAACTGAGGGTTCCATGTCCTATTTAGCAAGAAGAACCGCCCTTGCCTCGATTATTAAAGCACTTGGAGGAATCTGCACTATGGCCTTGGAGCTGGAGAACTCTGGATTCTCAAAGCTCCTCTACTCAGAACCAAAAATGGTGGAATCAGGTCTCGTGATGCCAACGAGTGGGGCACAAAATGACCACGTAGGCCATGCCACTAAACCACGAAAGAAAACCTCAAAGGCTATGGCCGCTTGTGGGATACCGAGGCTGCCATCGCGGGAATGGACGAGGTGGAGGACGCCGGGGTGCTCACGGCTGCTGAAGACTGCGCTGGTGTTGGCGTGGGTGCAGGCCGTCGCTCGCCGGAGTTCATGGAATGCGCCGGAGGGGCGACTGAGGATCTTGGCCTGTGCTATAGAGGGTAAGGCTAGCACAGGTGAAGGGGGATCTCGGCCCTGGGGCTTGCGGCGGCTGAGAGAGATGGAGAGATTAGCAACTGGATTAGGTTAGGTTAGGATCTAGAAGAGGTTATATAGGGTGGTTATTTATGGGTATTGGGTTTGGATTTGGGTAATGGATTAGATAGTGGGTATGGCCCCGGGTCTCATAATGGGTATAAGGATCAAGACGACAAGAGTACGGGTAATGGGCTAGAATCCAAATAGATAAATAGGAAATAGGGTGAGAGGCTAAACAAGGATACAAGGAAATAAGGCATGAATAGGAATCAAGGGTAAGGGAAATACACCACTACAAAATAATAATCCAACATTAGTAGTAACATCCCGTAACCAAAAAATAATAAATTAATACTACCAATACATTACATGACCAATTAATAATAATAAATCGCAGTAACCATATAGATATTACTAACAACGAGTAATATTATATCACATGAGAAATAAATACATGTACACATTTAAAAATACCAGTATATTTTATTCAAATACCGTATTTTAAAAATAGGAATATTACATTCTACCCACCTTAATAAAAATTTCGTCCTCAAAATTTCGATAAGGTAGGGAATGTTAGTAAATCAGAATCAAGAGAGAAAACAAATAAGCTTCCACGTCGCTTCTGAATACATCATGATTCCACTATGCTTCCGCTGCGCGCTCTGATCTCTGCTACCAGCTTCAACAAAGAGTAACCAATCTCAAGAGATAGAATTAGGAGAAACGAATAGGAAAGAAGAATGAAATCAAGATGGACATCCAAATCACTCTAAATGAAGTGTTGGAATCATGGATATCAACAGATCAAGAATGGAATTCCAAGGGAGGACGATCAATTCCAAATGGAGTCAATATTATCATGTGAACAGTATATGTATATTGCAGTGTAATTATAACTCATTCAAGTTACAGGTAAGAACTAGGTCATCTTGCGAATATCAAAATTCAAATTTTAACATCGCAAGTCGAAAACCTAGGCTCTGATACCACTCTGTAACGCCCTGATCCTAAAGATACGGAGTCGTTATGGCGACGTATATACGCGTGGATAATACCCCACGTATATACGCTAAGCCTAAGTTGTAACCCGAACAAGCTATGAATCGGAAGCATAATGATCAAGGAACACTGCAATAATACATATAAGACTACACCTGATAGCAATGAATAACAGGAAGAAAATGACAGCTGAATAAAATCAAAGGTGATATACAGGAATCAAAGAATAATAACAAGAATAAAATGCAAGTATACCAGAATCAAAGGAAGAGAGTCCAGCTCCTTGCATTACGGACGGTCCCAACGAACACCTGTACAAAGGAAACCAACCGTCCAATATCTGGACGTGCAAATCCAGGGTCGTCAGAAAGCGACCATAATGAGTGTGTGTGTGTAAGGGGAAACAGCTCGTGCAGAAGAAACCATGTGCATATATATAATAGTAAGATCAACTGCAGGTATAAAAAGACTGAATAACATGATAAACACTGAATAACACCCAGTATGTAAAACAAGGTAACTAACATAACTGTAAACAACACTAACGTTATGGTGTGAACCTAGCATGTCACTAGTTGTAATACAATCTAGTCATGGTTATAGTTATATGTCTATTACAGTGGTATAAATGTAAATTTAGATGATTGCGGTCAGTCACAATACATTAACAGTTTATTTTCATTTATTATGTCAGCGAACACCAATTGCCACCTGTAATAGACGCATCCCATACTACGCCTACTACATGTGTCAATCAGGGTCCTAAGTTATTGAAATTAGTGGAAGAGACTTTGTCCATGTTTTAGGTGGGTTCCGTACATACCCGGAACTACGGCCCAATCACCTAGCGCTGAACCAGATCCTACCACTAGGTAGTCAATATCAATAACAATAACAAGGTGTCAATAACGATAACAATGTGAACAATACGGGATGTCAGTCATCCCCCGGAACCCTGCAGTGGAACCGTATTTCGGCTGCGCAACCTATATCCTAAGTCCACCCAAAATACCAACATCGTCTCCTTTATCAATTTCCCCATCCCCAGTTATAAGTTATCACTGATTATGTCACCTAAGTTGCTGGGTATGAACAATAACAATAACAATGACGTATGTGACAATGTAACAATGTCTTACCCAGTGACAATAGTAACATGATCTCTCTCTCTCTTTTTTTTTTTAAATATTCTCGTGATCCAACACTATATGATCACTCCTATGATGTGATCAATATATAATAAAAAATTCAGTATCACATTCCTTTTCTGCAATTTCCAATAATTTCAATTTCTTTTTTTTTGAATAATTTTCAATAATTAAAAATTTCACAATTATACAAACTTCTACTTCTATTGAGTATTCAATAAATTCAATCAAAAGTAAATTGGAGATTCCAGAAAACAAACATCTATTTATGCAACATTGAAATTTGGAACCTTACACATTTCTGAGCAATTTCTAAGTTCTAGGATTTTAACAATAAGTTTATTAAATCAACCATTCAATAATAGCAACCATAAATATCCTACAATAAACAAAATGATATATGTACATAGTATAGTGAGTGAAAGAACACTCACATAAATTAATATCGAAATACTCAAAAAGAAAATAAGAAACACTCACCTGAGATCGTCACGGGTCCGAACATAGAAGTGACAAATCAACTTGTTAATCCGAAACAGGTCCACCATAGAGCTGCATCGATCCCATGGGACGGAAGGCATTACCATTGCTCAGATGGTGAGAAATGGAAGGAATCAAAGGACCCGAACCCAAATGTTTTGCTTGGAGCCATGGTAGCTGGACCAACTATGGACGACCAGTTTATTGATCGACGAGATCAGCCAAAATACACAGAGGCTACCATAACCGGGAATGCTGGTCTAGTTGCAGCCTTGGCCGCGCTCGTGGATCCAAGTTCTGTGGGGATGAACAGGTTCAATGGAGGAATGGACCAGAATGGGACATTGCAAACATTTCATAGTCACCATACCAACATTGTTTTATTCAATTAACAAGAAGACCGAAAGTCAGATATTTATAGAACAAATGATTATAGTAACAATCAAAATCAGCAACATTCCAAATATACTGCAATCAAACATACAGTTGCATTTGAATGTTACCCAATAATGTCGATACCCATGTAATGATATTGCATAAAGACTAAGATGTTCATATGGAACTTACTTGTCTGATTGCACTCCTCAATGAACCCTCTAAAGGCTACTTTCTTCTGGTGAGCTTTAACATTAAATAAGTTAGGCATACACACAAACACCTGGTGCGCATTTGACATTCTTTGAATTAACTACTTGAATAATTTACGTTACATGATTCCTAATGAACAAAGCCAACCCCAAATGCTTACAGCACAAACAAAGGCCATGTACCAAAAGACAACTAATAAATATGCACGTTATATGTTCACATGAAATTAATATATACAAGAGAGGGAAAGGGAAACTCACCAACAATTTCGAAATGCAAAGAATCAAAATTATCAGTGGAGGACTCAAGATCAAAAAGCTCCACTCCTGCTCTCTTTCTCAACTTCCCACAAGCAGCACACAAAGGCAAAATAGGAACTGAGGGTTCCATGTCCTATTTAGCAAGAAGAACCGCCCTTGCCTCGATTATTAAAGCACTTGGAGGAATCTGCACTATGGCCTTGGAGCTGGAGAACTCTGGATTCTCAAAGCTCCTCTACTCAGAACCAAAAATGGTGGAATCAGGTCTCGTGATGCCAACGAGTGGGGCACAAAATGACCACGTAGGCCATGCCACTAAACCACGAGAGAAAACCTCAAAGGCTATGGCCGCTTGTGGGATACCGAGGCTGCCATCGCGGGAATGGACGAGGTGGAGGACGCCGGGGTGCTCACGGCTGCTGAAGACTGCGCTGGTGTTGGCGTGGGTGCAGGCCGTCGCTCGCCGGAGTTCATGGAATGCGCCGGAGGGGCGACTGAGGATCTTGGCCTGTGCTATGAGGGTAAGGCTAGCACAGGTGAAGGGGGATCTCGGCCCTGGGGCTTGCGGCGGCTGAGAGAGATGGAGAGATTAGCAACTGGATTAGGTTAGGTTAGGATCTAGAAGAGGTTATATAGGGTGGTTATTTATTGGGTATTGGGTTTGGATTTGGGTAATGGATTAGATAGTGGGTATGGCCCCGGGTCTCATAATGGGTATAAGGATCAAGACGACAAGAGTACGGGTAATGGGCTAGAATCCAAATAGATAAATAGGAAATAGGGTGAGAGGCTAAACAAGGATACAAGGAAATAAGGCATGAATAGGAATCAAGGGTAAGGGAAATACACCACTACAAAATAATAATCCAACATTAGTAGTAACATCCCGTAACCAAAATAATAATATTAATACTACCAATACATTACATGACCAATTAATAATAATAAATCGCAGTAACCATATAGATATTACTAACAACGAGTAATATTATATCACATGAGAAATAAATACATGTACACATTTAAAAATACCAGTATATTTTATTCAAATACCGTATTTTAAAAATAGGAATATTACATTCTACCCACCTTAATAAAAATTTCGTCCTCAAAATTTCGATAAGGTAGGGAATGTTAGTAAATCAGAATCAAGAGAGAAAACAAATAAGCTTCCACGTCGCTTCTGAATACATCATGATTCCACTATGCTTCCGCTGCGCGCTCTGATCTCTGCTACCAGCTTCAACAAAGAGTAACCAATCTCAAGAGATAGAATTAGGAGAAACGAATAGGAAAGAAGAATGAAATCAAGATGGACATCCAAATCACTCTAAATGAAGTGTTGGAATCATGGATATCAACAGATCAAGAATGGAATTCCAAAGGGAGGACGATCAATTCCAAATGGAGTCAATATTATCATGTGAACAGTATATGTATATTGCAGTGTAATTATAACTCATTCAAGTTACAGGTAAGAACTAGGTCATCTTGCGAATATCAAAATTCAAATTTTAACATCGCAAGTCGAAAACCTAGGCTCTGATACCACTCTGTAACGCCCTGATCCTAAAGATACGGAGTCGTTATGGCGACGTATATACGCGTGGATAATACCCCACGTATATACGCTAAGCCTAAGTTGTAACCCGAACAAGCTATGAATCGGAAGCATAATGATCAAGGAACACTGCAATAATACATATAAGACTACACCTGATAGCAATGAATAACAGGAAGAAAATGACAGCTGAATAAAATCAAAGGTGATATACAGGAATCAAAGAATAATAACAAGAATAAAATGCAAGTATACCAGAATCAAAGGAAGAGAGTCCAGCTCCTTGCATTACGGACGGTCCCAACGAACACCTGTACAAAGGAAACCAACCGTCCAATATCTGGACGTGCAAATCCAGGGTCGTCAGAAAGCGACCATAATGAGTGTGTGTGTAAGGGGAAACAGCTCGTGCAGAAGAAACCATGTGCATATATATAATAGTAAGATCAACTGCAGGTATAAAAAGACTGAATAACATGATAAACACTGAATAACACCCAGTATGTAAAACAAGGTAACTAACATAACTGTAAACAACACTAACGTTATGGTGTGAACCTAGCATGTCACTAGTTGTAATACAATCTAGTCATGGTTATAGTTATATGTCTATTACAGTGGTATAAATGTAAATTTAGATGATTGCGGTCAGTCACAATACATTAACAGTTTATTTTCATTTATTATGTCAGCGAACACCAATTGCCACCTGTAATAGACGCATCCCATACTACGCCTACTGCATGTGTCAATCAGGGTCCTAAGTTATTGAAATTAGTGGAAGAGACTTTGTCCATGTTTTAGGTGGGTTCCGTACATACCCGGAACTACGGCCCAATCACCTAGCGCTGAACCAGATCCTACCACTAGGTAGTCAATATCAATAACAATAACAAGGTGTCAATAACGATAACAATGTGAACAATACGGGATGTCAGTCATCCCCCGGAACCCTGCAGTGGAACCGTATTTCGGCTGCGCAACCTATATCCTAAGTCCACCCAAAATACCAACATCGTCTCCTTTATCAATTTCCCCATCCCCAGTTATAAGTTATCACTGATTATGTCACCTAAGTTGCTGGGTATGAACAATAACAATAACAATGACGTATGTGACAATGTAACAATGTCTTACCCAGTGACAATAGTAACATGATCTCTCTCTCTCTTTTTTTTTTTTAAATATTCTCGTGATCCAACACTATATGATCACTCCTATGATGTGATCAATATATAATAAAAAATTCAGTATCACATTCCTTTTCTGCAATTTCCAATAATTTCAATTTCTTTTTTTTTGAATAATTTTCAATAATTAAAAATTTCACAATTATACAAACTTCTACTTCTATTGAGTATTCAATAAATTCAATCAAAAGTAAATTGGAGATTCCAGAAAACAAACATCTATTTATGCAACATTGAAATTTGGAACCTTACACATTTCTGAGCAATTTCTAAGTTCTAGGATTTTAACAATAAGTTTATTAAATCAACCATTCAATAATAGCAACCATAAATATCCTACAATAAACAAAATGATATATGTACATAGTATAGTGAGTGAAAGAACACTCACATAAATTAATATCGAAATACTCAAAAAGAAAATAAGAAACACTCACCTGAGATCGTCACGGGTCCGAACATAGAAGTGACAAATCAACTTGTTAATCCGAAACAGGTCCACCATAGAGCTGCATTGATCCCATGGGACGGAAGGCATTACCATTGCTCAGATGGTGAGAAATGGAAGGAATCAAAGGACCCGAACCCAAATGTTTTGCTTGGAGCCATGGTAGCTGGACCAACTATGGACGACCAGTTTATTGATCGACGAGATCAGCCAAAATACACAGAGGCTACCATAACCGGGAATGCTGGTCTAGTTGCAGCCTTGGCCGCGCTCGTGGATCCAAGTTCTGTGGGGATGAACAGGTTCAATGGAGGAATGGACCAGAATGGGACATTGCAAACATTTCATAGTCACCATACCAACATTGTTTTATTCAATTAACAAGAAGACCGAAAGTCAGATATTTATAGAACAAATGATTATAGTAACAATCAAAATCAGCAACATTCCAAATATACTGCAATCAAACATACAGTTGCATTTGAATGTTACCCAATAATGTCGATACCCATGTAATGATATTGCATAAAGACTAAGATGTTCATATGGAACTTACTTGTCTGATTGCACTCCTCAATGAACCCTCTAAAGGCTACTTTCTTCTGGTGAGCTTTAACATTAAATAAGTTAGGCATACACACAAACACCTGGTGCGCATTTGACATTCTTTGAATTAACTACTTGAATAATTTACGTTACATGATTCCTAATGAACAAAGCCAACCCCAAATGCTTACAGCACAAACAAAGGCCATGTACCAAAAGACAACTAATAAATATGCACGTTATATGTTCACATGAAATTAATATATACAAGAGAGGGAAAGGGAAACTCACCAACAATTTCGAAATGCAAAGAATCAAAATTATCAGTGGAGGACTCAAGATCAAAAAGCTCCACTCCTGCTCTCTTTCTCAACTTCCCACAAGCAGCACACAAAGGCAAAATAGGAACTGAGGGTTCCATGTCCTATTTAGCAAGAAGAACCGCCCTTGCCTCGATTATTAAAGCACTTGGAGGAATCTGCACTATGGCCTTGGAGCTGGAGAACTCTGGATTCTCAAAGCTCCTCTACTCAGAACCAAAAATGGTGGAATCAGGTCTCGTGATGCCAACGAGTGGGGCACAAAATGACCACGTAGGCCATGCCACTAAACCACGAGAGAAAACCTCAAAGGCTATGGCCGCTTGTGGGATACCGAGGCTGCCATCGCGGGAATGGACGAGGTGGAGGACGCCGGGGTGCTCACGGCTGCTGAAGACTGCGCTGGTGTTGGCGTGGGTGCAGGCCGTCGCTCGCCGGAGTTCATGGAATGCGCCGGAGGGGCGACTGAGGATCTTGGCCTGTGCTATGAGGGTAAGGCTAGCACAGGTGAAGGGGGATCTCGGCCCTGGGGCTTGCGGCGGCTGAGAGAGATGGAGAGATTAGCAACTGGATTAGGTTAGGTTAGGATCTAGAAGAGGTTATATAGGGTGGTTATTTATTGGGTATTGGGTTTGGATTTGGGTAATGGATTAGATAGTGGGTATGGCCCCGGGTCTCATAATGGGTATAAGAATCAAGACGACAAGAGTACGGGTAATGGGCTAGAATCCAAATAGATAAATAGGAAATAGGGTGAGAGGCTAAACAAGGATACAAGGAAATAAGACATGAATAGGAATCAAGGGTAAGGGAAATACACCACTACAAATAATAATCCAACATTAGTAGTAACATCCCGTAACCAAAATAATAATATTAATACTACCAATACATTACATGACCAATTAATAATAATAAATCGCAGTAACCATATAGATATTACTAACAACGAGTAATATTATATCACATGAGAAATAAATACATGTACACATTTAAAAATACCAGTATATTTTATTCAAATACCGTATTTTAAAAATAGGAATATTACATTCTACCCACCTTAATAAAAATTTCGTCCTCAAAATTTCGATAAGGTAGGGAATGTTAGTAAATCAGAATCAAGAGAGAAAACAAATAAGCTTCCACGTCGCTTCTGAATACATCATGATTCCACTATGCTTCCGCTGCGCGCTCTGATCTCTGCTACCAGCTTCAACAAAGAGTAACCAATCTCAAGAGATAGAATTAGGAGAAACGAATAGGAAAGAAGAATGAAATCAAGATGGACATCCAAATCACTCTAAATGAAGTGTTGGAATCATGGATATCAACAGATCAAGAATGGAATTCCAAAGGGAGGACGATCAATTCCAAATGGAGTCAATATTATCATGTGAACAGTATATGTATATTGCAGTGTAATTATAACTCATTCAAGTTACAGGTAAGAACTAGGTCATCTTGCGAATATCAAAATTCAAATTTTAACATCGCAAGTCGAAAACCTAGGCTCTGATACCACTCTGTAACGCCCTGATCCTAAAGATACGGAGTCGTTATGGCGACGTATATACGCGTGGATAATACCCCACGTATATACGCTAAGCCTAAGTTGTAACCCGAACAAGCTATGAATCGGAAGCATAATGATCAAGGAACACTGCAATAATACATATAAGACTACACCTGATAGCAATGAATAACAGGAAGAAAATGACAGCTGAATAAAATCAAAGGTGATATACAGGAATCAAAGAATAATAACAAGAATAAAATGCAAGTATACCAGAATCAAAGGAAGAGAGTCCAGCTCCTTGCATTACGGACGGTCCCAACGAACACCTGTACAAAGGAAACCAACCGTCCAATATCTGGACGTGCAAATCCAGGGTCGTCAGAACGCGACCATAATGAGTGTGTGTGTAAAGGGGAAACAGCTCGTGCAGAAGAAACCATGTGCATATATATAATAGTAAGATCAACTGCAGGTATAAAAAGACTGAATAACATGATAAATACTGAATAACACCCAGTATGTAAAACAAGGTAACTAACATAACTGTAAACAACACTAACGTTATGGTGTGAACCTAGCATGTCACTAGTTGTAATACAATCCCCAGTCATGGTTATAGTTATATGTCTATTACAGTGGTATAAATGTACAGTTAGATGATTGCGGTCAGTCACAATACATTAACAGTTTATTTTCATTTATTATGTCAGCGAACACCAAATGCCACATGTAATAGATGCATCCCATACTACGCCTACTACATGTGTCAATCAGGGTCCTAAGTTATTGAAATTAGTGGAAGAGACTTTGTCCATGTTTTAGGTGGGTTCCGTACATACCCGGAACTACGGCCCAATCACCTGGCGCTGAACCAGATCCTACCGCTAGGTAGTCAATATCAATAACAATAACAAGGTGTCAATAACGATAACAATGTGAACAATACGGGATGTCAGTCATCCCCCGGAACCCTGCAGTGGAACCGTATTTCGGCTGCGCAACCTATATCCTAAGTCCACCCAAAATACCAACATCGTCTCCTTTATCAATTTCCCCATCCCCAGTTATAAGTTATCACTGATTATGTCACCTAAGTTGCTGGGTATGAACAATAACAATAACAATGACGTATGTGACAATGTAACAATGTCTTACCCAGTGACAATAGTAACATGATTTCTCTCTTTTTTTTTTTTAAATATTCTCGTGATCCAACACTATATGATCACTCCTATGATGTGATCAATATATAATAAAAAATTCAGTATCACATTCCTTTTCTGCAATTTCCAATAATTTCAATTACTTTTTTTTTTGAATAATTTTCGATAATTAAAAATTTCACAATTATACAAACTTCTACTTCTATTGAGTATTCAATAAATTCAATCAAAAGTAAATTGGAGATTCCAGAAAACAAACATCTATTTATGCAACATTGAAATTTGGAACCTTACACATTTCTGAGCAATTTCTAAGTTCTAGGATTTTAACAATAAGTTTATTAAATCAACCATTCAATAATAGCAACCATAAATATCCTACAATAAACAAAATGATATATGTACATAGTATAGTGAGTGAAAGAACACTCACATAAATTAATATCGAAATACTCAAAAAGAAAATAAGAAACACTCACCTGAGATCGTCACGGGTCCGAACATAGAAGTGACAAATCAACTTGTTAATCCGAAACAGGTCCACCATAGAGCTGCATCGATCCCATGGGACGGAAGGCATTACCATTGCTCAGATGGTGAGAAATGGAAGGAATCAAAGGACCCGAACCCAAATGTTTTGCTTGGAGCCATGGTAGCTGGACCAACTATGGACGACCAGTTTATTGATCGACGAGATCAGCCAAAATACACAGAGGCTACCATAACCGGGAATGCTGGTCTAGTTGCAGCCTTGGCCGCGCTCGTGGATCCAAGTTCTGTGGGGATGAACAGGTTCAATGGAGGAATGGACCAGAATGGGACATTGCAAACATTTCATAGTCACCATACCAACATTGTTTTATTCAATTAACAAGAAGACCGAAAGTCAGATATTTATAGAACAAATGATTATAGTAACAATCAAAATCAGCAACATTCCAAATATACTGCAATCAAACATACAGTTGCATTTGAATGTTACCCAATAATGTCGATACCCATGTAATGATATTGCATAAAGACTAAGATGTTCATATGGAACTTACTTGTCTGATTGCACTCCTCAATGAACCCTCTAAAGGCTACTTTCTTCTGGTGAGCTTTAACATTAAATAAGTTAGGCATACACACAAACACCTGGTGCGCATTTGACATTCTTTGAATTAACTACTTGAATAATTTACGTTACATGATTCCTAATGAACAAAGCCAACCCCAAATGCTTACAGCACAAACAAAGGCCATGTACCAAAAGACAACTAATAAATATGCACGTTATATGTTCACATGAAATTAATATATACAAGAGAGGGAAAGGGAAACTCACCAACAATTTCGAAATGCAAAGAATCAAAATTATCAGTGGAGGACTCAAGATCAAAAAGCTCCACTCCTGCTCTCTTTCTCAACTTCCCACAAGCAGCACACAAAGGCAAAATAGGAACTGAGGGTTCCATGTCCTATTTAGCAAGAAGAACCGCCCTTGCCTCGATTATTAAAGCACTTGGAGGAATCTGCACTATGGCCTTGGAGCTGGAGAACTCTGGATTCTCAAAGCTCCTCTACTCAGAACCAAAAATGGTGGAATCAGGTCTCGTGATGCCAACGAGTGGGGCACAAAATGACCACGTAGGCCATGCCACTAAACCACGAGAGAAAACCTCAAAGGCTATGGCCGCTTGTGGGATACCGAGGCTGCCATCGCGGGAATGGACGAGGTGGAGGACGCCGGGGTGCTCACGGCTGCTGAAGACTGCGCTGGTGTTGGCGTGGGTGCAGGCCGTCGCTCGCCGGAGTTCATGGAATGCGCCGGAGGGGCGACTGAGGATCTTGGCCTGTGCTATAGAGGGTAAGGCTAGCACAGGTGAAGGGGGATCTCGGCCCTGGGGCTTGCGGCGGCTGAGAGAGATGGAGAGATTAGCAAATAGATTAGGTTAGGTTAGGATCTAGAAGAGGTTATATAGGGTGGTTATTTATTGGGTATTGGGTTTGGATTTGGGTAATGGATTAGATAGTGGGTATGGCCCGGGTCTCATAATGGGTATAAGGATCAAGACGACAAGAGTACGAGTAATGGGCTAGAATCCAAATAGATAAATAGGAAATAGGGTGAGAGGCTAAATAAGGATACAAGGAAATAAGGCATGAATAGGAATCAAGGGTAAGGGAAATACACCACTACAAAATAATAATCCAACATTAGTAGTAACATCCCGTAACCAAAATAATAATATTAATACTACCAATACATTACATGACCACTAATAATAATAAATCGCAGTAACCATATAAATATTACTAACAACGAGTAATATTATATCACATGAGAAATAAATACATGTACACATTTAAAATACCAGTATATTTTATTCAAATACCGTATTTTAAAATAAGAATATTACACTTTCTTAAGAGACTTATATTGAAGGTGACAATCAATGGAAGTTTTCTACTTTTTTTCATTGTGCTCGATCTCGCCGAAGCCCTGCTTTATTATTCTTCTCTATTGCTTTGCTTTATTTCAAGGTAATTATTCAATACGATTCAACAATAGAGGTAAGTACTCTTTTTATTCTCTTTTTCAGTTCATTAGTTTAGAGTCACAATTCTCCTTTTTTTATTTAGTCTTTCCTTTTCTTTTATAAATAAAACAACAACACTACCATCTCTTCTTCTGCCATCTCCTTCTTAACTTAACATCTCTTCTTCTACCATCTCCTTCTTAACTTAACATCTCTTTTTTATTTATTCTTCTCTATTGCTTTGCTTTATTTCAAGGTAATTATTCAATACGATTCAGCAATAGAGGTAAGTACTCTTTTTATTCTCTTTTTCAGTTCATTAGTTTAGAGTCACAATTCTCCTTTTTTTATTTAGTCTTTCCTTTTCTTTTATAAATAAAACAACAACACTACCATCTCTTCTTCTACCATCTCCTTCTTAACTTAACATAACTATTTTTGTTTTCTTTTTCTAAAACTAAGAAGATAAGTATAACTAGTTTCAGTAAATTAAAAGAAGAAATTTACACAACGCTTCCTTCGTTGTCCCTCCATGTGGATCACGACCCGTTAGTCTTAAGCTACATAGTAGGACCTAGCACTGTTCCTAAAAATCTGTATTTTTCTGTACAAGTCATTATCGATCAAAAAATTTTGGCGCCGTTGCCGGGGAGGGATGGTAAGCTTTCTTTCTTTTTGATTTACTTTAACGAATTAGTTCCTTTTCTTCTCTATTTTGGTATATAGGGGTTAATATCAGAAAATGAAATGTTGCAATGGATATATTGCTACCCTGAGCCTCTGCACTTAAAAGTAGAGATCAGGGCACCACAATTTTGCCGTGCAAACACGGCTTTTTCATGGCAAAAGCCGCATTTGCGCGACAATTGTGGACGGACTACTAACCTACCTTCATGCAGGTTGCTTGAAATTTAAAGTTTTACCCTTTGCAGCTATTAGTTTTTCAGATTTAGATCACTGTATATACTAATTTTAAATCAACTATAACTTGTTGCTTTGTAAATGCTAAAAAAAAAATGTTTAGACTCTTGCATCTTAGGGCATCTGTCTATTTCGTTTCTTTACATTATTGTTGAAGAGTGCTGGAGCAAAGGTATATATGCATTACATATAGTTTAGGAAACATATTTTGAGTGATTCATATTGCTTGAGTGTTACCTTTTGCTTTATACTTGTACACTGTACTAAAAAGATTAAGGGTATATCCTTAAACAAGATAAGGTGGGGAAGTCATTACCCTCCTTTAGACCATAAACCATCTTCTCACTTACTAACCTAGCCTAATTTAAAATTGAGTAGACATTGGCCTTAGGGACATCTCGGACCCAAATAGGAATTGTCCTAAGGGGAAAATTGTTAGAAGTTGACTCTTGATAAATCGGTGTCGAAGGTTGGGGATTGAGGGGCAAAACCCTGAAGGCTAGTCGTTTGGCATAATTAGGTCCATCGCTTTAAGCGTGGATACCTTCCACCAATCTTGCCCCTACCTAGCCAATTAACTTGTGGTCAGGTTCTGCAATATACCTCCTGTGGATAATCAATAGCTAGGAGTCGTCTAGGTCTAAGCTCTATCCTAACATAGGCTAGATTTTTCTTCTTTTGTTTGTTATTTGTTTGTTTTTGTTTGTGATATCCTTGTGATATGGATTACAATTATAATTTTTTCAATGCATATAGAGATCCATACTTCACCCAACCTCTTTCAATTCGGATATTACCAACCCGACATTACATAACTTTAACCAACTAAGTATGCCTGATTAGTCTTATCCAAATCAATATATACCCAATCCAGTACTATAAACAAGATTAGGATAATCATCATCACTCTTTACCGAGTCAGTGGGGATACAACTCCCCCGAGTCTTACTATCAACAATCTTACCAACAAAAAATTTCATATACTCCACACCAAGACCAACCTATAGAAGAAAAATCTTCTTTAGAAAAGACTTTTGAAGCCTTCCTTGAGTCCACACGACAAATGCAAATTCAATTGAACTCAATGTTCCCAAACAATTTCCAAATCCAAGATCGTTACTATAATTTTCAAATCCAACTACAGCACGAAGAATCTATTGACTCAGAAGAGCATGGATGACCTGATTCAGTTCAGAAATAATGTTACCCAATCTCTCAATAGGCTAGATGCAAAAGTGAGTCATTTGGTCAACACAATTAATGGGAGAATGAGAAAACTCTACCCAACACATTTTTGATCATTCTTGATTCTCCTAGCCATATTGACGAAGAATCATAGTATCTTGAAGATTTTAACCAAGATTCAATTCCACCACAAAACTTTGAACTTGACCAATATCAACCCATTGACAAATTGACAAGTTTTTATTTCAATGAGATTGAACTTGAAGATGAATGTGACACCAATGATGTTGTGATTCAGTTTCACATTTTGAATCTATATTGACTCCAGTATTCTAACCAATTTAGACCCAATTCTGAAGCCAATACTGATTCTTATCCCTATAGAGCTTGAACATGAAACACCTATTTTGGATAGTCACATTCCGTTGTTAAGAAATGAATGTGAACTTGAATTCTATGATTTGGATCAAACTCATGAACCAACTCTGACTCTCGAACCTAAACTTGATTTGAGTTTTATTCCCGAGTCAGTATCTGTTCCCATTCCCTTCATTGTTGAGCCAAAATCATCCCTTTCAAAAACCACATTCCATTGTTGGATCAAGGTTTAGATCAATATGACTCTGTGATGATATCCCAAGATTGGTCATATAACAGGGAAAATTTTCATGTTAGAATCTTACATAATCCTATTCATATTGGGGAGTATAAAAATTTTAATAGGAAAGAGGTCATAAAAGGTGGGTTTCATAAAAATCCACAGTAATCTAGATTGGGCAGAAACGCTTGGCCTAATGAGATCACCACCGGAACCACCACCTTGAGGTGACAATTTTCCTTCCCTTTCTCCTTTTTCATGTATTATTGCATTTCATTCATACATTAAGAACAATACATGAGATAGGTGTTTGGGGGGGGGGGTTACTAACATACTAACTTTACTAATATATAAAAAAAATCTTTATTTTTTAAAACTTTTTGAAAATAAAAATAATACTTTGACTTATTTTTGTAAAAAAATTAAGTTAGTTTTAACGAATAGGAAAATCATAAGTAGGATTTCTTATACTCGATCAAAATAAAAAAATTTGTTTGATTTTGAGGTTAGGAAGAAAGATTGAAAAAGTAATTTAGTCTTGATTTTTACCTTGATGAAATATGCACACTTTATACACTTACACACTTAGGGTTCTAAAGCAAAGATTCTTATGCCTTATAAAAAAATTATTATATAAAATAATCTTCTGATTAAGCTGGGTATTTGTGCCTCATAAAGCATAAGTATTCACACATAAAAGTGATTCATATAAATAAAAATCCTTAATTTAGTGGCCTTGTTTGCTCGAGTCCTAAGTCCTTGGGGTGTTTTCTCAGCCGATACCCTAAAACTGTCCGGTTTAGGAGTCACTGACTAAGGCTCGTTACATGGACGATTAAGAAAGCCTAATAGAGCTAAGAGATATTACCGCCATAAATGAAAAAAGAAAATATATAATAAAAATAAGAAGTCATAAGAGTTAGAGTTGAAGAATCCCGAGTCAAATTCTCAGTCACAAGATGCATATCACTTAGGATAAAATAATAGACTAAATGAGAAATATAATTTTAATCCTTACCTTGATTGAAAATAAGTTTTTGAATAAAGATTAAGTTTAGAAATGACTAAGTTTTGATAATCCTATGACTTATAGATTACTTGAATTCTTACATTAATACCTCAAATATTTTTTTCCTTCAAAATGCGTTTTCAAAAATACTAACAATTTATTTTTTTTCTTTATGGATTTTGTAGGTGTAATCCACTAAAAATCCTCACGAGACAAAACTCATCCTCTTGGGGTAACCTAGAGGCTTAACGGCTTGTTGTACGTGCTAAGTGCAACCGTGATTCCTACGAAAGTGAGTGCTAGGTCAGTTTAGTTTTTCTTTTCTCTTTGTTTTGCTCGAGGACGAGCAACAGATGGGTGTGGACACATGTATTGCATAATTGTTACGGCATTCCTACAATTATTTTGTAATAAATCCTACAAACTCACTTGTCTTAATGTCCAAATTATGGAGGATATGATAGAGAGAAGATAAGCACAAATCCTATCCAATTTAATCCAAAAGTTCAAATAAAAAAGGAACAATTCAAATCTGAAGTTTCTAGAAAGCTATCTTATCTGAAGACTAGGTATATCAGATCAGATAAATACTAATTAAAATTCAAGCAAAAATGGATTTTTGGAAACCCAATTGGTTTCGCTGAGGATAAATGGGTGAACTGTCAAAACTAGAACAGAAATTCAAAATCCAAGTGGATAGAAAGATAGAAGACAAGTGGATGGACAAGAGCTCCTTAATCCTGGCCCTACAGCCAGGATCTGGTCGTGAAAACATGGGGAAAGCCGCGTTTTTGTGGCTTTTTAGTTGAGTTAGGGGGAGCGCCAGCTCCCCCTATCTTCGTACGCATCCAATACTCGTTTTCTTCTCCTATAAATACCTGTAACCTCGAAGGCAGAGGGGCACCATCTCAGAGAGAGAGCTTTAGTTTAGGTTTTTTTTCTTTTCTTCTTCAATGTAATTTTTTATTTTTCTTTATAGCTTAGGTTAGAGAGAGTTACATGATTAAAAGAGAGGAAGAATTTTTGTAGAGTAACACTACTGTAATCCTTTCTTAAGAGACTTATGTTTTCTATTATATTTGCAAAGGGGAAAACTTACAATAAAAAGAGTATGAGGAGCTAAATTACAAGTATTCTTAAAAAGATTACAAGTAGATCTCCTCAGAGATTCTGGAGAAGTGTGCCGATAGGAGTCTGGTCAGCGCGCGATCACTTTGTCCCTTTGACGATGCGAGCGATGAGATTCCCTTCTCGCCTGGTTCCGGGAATCAGAGAATAGAAGGTTGGTAGAACCCTCTTGCTGCTTCTCAAAATCGCCTTCAATTAGGAATTCCTTCTCGCCTGGTTCCGGAGATTCCTTGAGAAGAAGGACGATGTTAGGGTATCAACACCCTGAATAGAGAAAGCAATTCTCTAAAAGGTCTCTGAATTCGAGAACGCACGGTGCGTTATGAAGAAGCCTTTGCTTGGAGTCCTCTTGTGTGTGTCTTTTGCGCATGTGCCTTCTCCTTGTGCCCCTGGTGGGCTATTTATAGGGAGAGCAAGGGTATAATCGTCCCTTGAAGATATGAAAACAGATTGAATCGAATCTGTTTAAATCTGAAAAGTAGCCTTGCTGCGAGGCTAGGATCAGCTTCTGCGAAGTTAGAATTGGCAGGTCGGTTGATCTTCTTGATCCTTTCCATATCGTTGGAGGATTTCCCCTTGATCCTCTTACTCGTTTTAGGAGAGTCAAGGGATTGTGGCAATCAACTGCCAAATTTGATCTCTGATTTGATCTTACTTAGATTTGATCTGATTGGATCCGATCTCATCCGGAGATTTGATAGGTCAAAGGTTGACCATAGCAGACCAATAGCGGAGTTGTCCGCATTGAGCTCGTAGCGGAGCTAGAGGCAGCTTCTGGCGAAGTCCGAAAGAAACCCTTTGGCGGAGCTGGAAGTCCTCTGTGGCGAAGTTGCGAGTTAGCTTCCTGGCGAGGCTTTGAATGGCTTCAAGGCGAAGTCAGGTGATATTAGCCTCTCAAGCGAGGCTATCCCTTTGGGCTTATGCGATGCTAAGTGCTAGCACCTTAGACCTGCTGAGGTCTGTTTAGAAACAATCCGGGTTCACTGTCTGCTTGCTGGATCAGTGGAGTCCAAGTTGCTTCCTTGTCCCTTGGAGATGGGTGAAAACTGGTCTTCAGCTCGTCTGTCACTTGTCTTTTGTAAATGTCAACAAGTTTAGACATTGTTCGGACCAATAAGAATCTTGTCTTTTTTAAGTGTCAACAAGACCCCCTTCAAAGTTTTCGAAAGTCTGCAATAGCTCAGACTTCGAAACACTTTGAACTGCTTTGATCGGTGGAGAATGAACGTCGCCATGATGGTTGAGTTCAGCTTCGCTTTGAATCCTGCTTTGGGATGTAGATTCGCCGAGGAATCATGTAGACTCGCGTCTGGGTAGCTTCGCGGCTAGGTAAGTTCGCTCTGGAACATTTGTCGCTTTCCCGAGGTCAACTGCCGTGGGCCAGTTATGAGGAGGATTACTCCTTTCTTCGTGCTGATCGAGGGAGATATTCTCCGATTTGCACGTTTCCAAGGGAAGCCGTCCCTGTTCTCAAGGCGCAGTAAATGCCTTAAATGCGCTCGTGCTTTCTCGCTTGAGGCGGTAGCGCTCAGGCCATGGGGCCTATAAATAGGACACTTGAGGTCCTCTGAAGAGAAAAGTGATCTGCTCTTCCCCTCTTCTCTTGGTTGAAAGAGATACTCAGATCTCTGAAGTAGTGGGAATGCCCACTCTGGTTATTACCCGGCCAAGGACCGGTAAGTCTTGATCATTCAACGACTTCACCAGCTTTAGGGAATTCGTCTCCCTTAATTTAGCTTTAACAGTTGCTTCAGGAATTAGTTTCCCTTGTTCTTCATTTTGCAATTGGCTGCTTGCATGTTAAGGATTTCAGCATTGCTTCCCAGTGAAGCTATCATCTTGACTTGATCAGAAAAAGATCATTGCATGTTAAGTCCGCTGCACAGGAGAACTTGGGACCTGGTATCTTCAAGGTTGAGCCAGTCTTGCCATATAGGTGAAGCTAAGACTGTATCCCTTAGGATCGGTCTGGTTTAACCATATAGGCGAGGCTAGGACTTGGCGTTTGCTGAGCCAGCCCATCATCATTGTGCAAGCGAGGCTTATCCTCTGGTCCAATCGAAATCTGATTACTTCGCCCCAAAGAATTCGGCTTTAGTACTTTTGCAGTGTCTTCTGTTTTTAACTGCTAACTTGCTCCAATTTTGCATTGCAGTGAGCTATGTTCGCCGATCTTGTATCTTGATGAAAGAGACCGAAAAGTTGCCTTATGCTTCCCCGTTGAAGCTTTACTTTTAAGCAGGAGGAACAATTTGGGGCAGCTGATGTGTGTCCCAGAGGCTGTTGACAGCCTCTTATCCGAGATAATTTGTTCTGAGGTGAGGCTGGTAGCCGCTTATCTGAGATGATCCACTTCGGGAAGGCGGATGTCACACCTGTGAGATCACTGACATCATTGCCAATTCCTATTATAGGTGATCTATCGTGTTGGCAGTGATAAGCTCATTGCCAATTTTCATCAAAGGTGCTCCAGCTTTCTGGTGGCAAAATCTGCCATTTTTGTGGAGAATTATGGCCGTGTCCTCGTGGCACAACTGGTTACGGCCTTGTGCAGGAGGAAGGCCTTTCGTGTCCAGTTGGTCTGGCTTGAAAGCAGATAAAGCCACTTGTATGCCTCTTGCGCAGATGATCTTGCTGAGCAACCGAATCTGTTGTATAAAATACAACTTTGATGTAGTATCATGTACTTTTGCTCTTGAATCAATGAAAGTTCTCTCTGCTCTTCTGATTTTTGCCTGTCTTCATTGAGATTTGGCCATAGCGGGGATAAACTTTGTGCAGAGTTAAGGACAGGGTCCTTTTTGAATGAGCTTCGCATGATGCTGGCATATCGGCGAACTGTGCCTCTAGCGGGCTAAGGCGACCCTTTTGGCGAAGTTCTTGATGAACTTGTGCGAAGTCCGCACTTTGACTCATTGGCGAGGTTAAGCCTTAGTGGCTGAATCAGCGCTTCTCGGGAAGGTGCTTTAGGCGGCGTTTCAAATTAATTTGAAACGACAGCCTGTACTCTTTTCGAGGCGTCGTTTCAGGCGCTCATTGGCCTATAAAAGTCTGATCGGACTGTAGAGAGGACAGATCTCTTCACTTGAAATTTTTAGAGACCTTCTTCTTCTTCCTCTTTCCTTCCATTTTAAAGAGTTTGAAAGCTTCCGCGGCTCTTCAATGGCGCCCAAGAGACGAGCGGGAAAAGAAGTGGCAACTTCTGCAGCGGAGGATCCTTCTCCTCCTCCGGCCATCGAACGACCCATCGCCGGTAGGGCACTTTCCCTTTTGATTAGAGACTGTCGTCTCTCCTTTAAGGCCGATTTCTGGCTGTCCTTGGATAAATCCAACATGAGAACAATCATGGTCTTGTGGTTTAAGGAGTCCAATTCCCTGATTTTATCTTGATTTCTTGATCGGGAATCCAAGAACTGAACAGTTCTTCTTCAAGCTTCCAAGCGAAGTTAACCTTTAGGCGGTTCACATCCTGTTGAATGACAGGATGCGAAGCTGTCCTTTGAAATTTGACAGAAAAGGACCGTAATGCCCTTCTGACGAAGTTATCCTTCGAGGTTTTGTCACATCCTGTTGTTCGAAGCTAAGCTTCCAAAGCGAAGCTAACACTTGATGTTTTCCTGCATCCTGTCCTCGTGTGGATGCGGAGTTACACTACAGCTGCGAAGCTAAGCTTCGGACGAAGCTATCGTTTAGGCCAATCCTTGCTCAGAGGGCGAGGCTATGTCTTGTCAAATTTTGACGTTCTGATTTTAGCCCTCTTTCGGCTGATGAACTAATCATAATTTCTCTTTGTTCTTGCAGTGCACTATCTCCTGGTCCTTCAAACAACCTGTTCGGGATGACCATGGGATCAGATGGCAATATCAGCTTGCAATTTCAAGGGCAGGCTTCTCTGTTCAGTGAGCGGAGTTCTCTCATCAGAGATACGCTTATTCATGGTGGTGATCAATATACCACGAGGAGTATCCTAACCACGGCTCCCCTTGAAGATGTCGACCGTCGAATTTATAGGAAGCCCGATTTCATGTTCGGGGATGCCGCACAGACCCTGACCACCAACTATATGCAGGGGAAGGGCAGTGGATTTTCCAGTTGGATGGCGAAAGATTCTACCTTCCGTCCAATAAGCGCCATTTTCCTTTGTCTTCCTTTCAGTGCGTGACGCAGGCTCGGAAGATGTCGTGGGAAGTGAGCCGGAGTACTGACTCTGTTCATATAGGAAAATTGATGCTTCACTCTCCTAGTTATGCAAGAGCGGGGCCTCCTCATTGCATAATGGGCCTGCATCCTGGGAATGTGTCACGAGAGATCCCAGTGGGCGAGAATCCTGCAGTGGCGCTGACCTTTGGCAATCAATTCTGCAAGGTCGATGGAAATTACCCAGCTACTGACTTCAGAACTCCAGGCTGGATTCACCCTCCGAAGGCATGGTGGGCGAATTTGACTACCTACATCCTTGCTCATTTCGAGGGGGATTTGAAGAGGCTGAACCTCTACGAGGCCGTCAGGGCGACCTGCTACGGTATTGAGGTGAGAAGAAGGTCCCCGAAGCTAGGCAATACAATTCAAAAATAGCGTATTGCCTATGAAGTTGGGTATAGGCCTTGCATGAGATGTGGGAAGTCTCTGCTCTGCCTTTTGGGTCTCTTCCTATGAAGAATACTTCCCGTGCGAGGCAGAATTGGCTCTTCTGGAGAAGCAGGAGCCTGCCTTGTTCGAGACCTACAGGGAGTTAATGTGCCATTTGTATATTTTCTCCAGTATGCATGGGGGCAATAAGGGGACCTCCTGTAGCTTGAAAAGCTGGGAGACTATTTTCCCAGATATGGAGAATACTCCTGAAGCGGCTCACTATGGGGTTGCTGATGAAGACATCTTTGACCGGATGCAAAAGCACTCCCAAGGGGATCTAGTTGTGAAGGAAGACGATGGCCCTATGGGAAGGGTGATGTTCTTCGAAGCTTCCATCATCAGGCTCGCAGGCCGATGTCCCGGAAGGCACTTCTGGCTGGCTTCTTAACAGTCTGGTTGAAGAGGTGCGTGGTGCCGTCTTCTTCGGGTAACATCGTTCATCCGAATGTTTTGCTGCCCGCTGTTCATTTGGTTCATGGTCGTCCTCTGGGACTTCTTTCGGCCATGGTATGTTGTATCCAGAGAGGCCTTCGTGCATTGACGGAGGCTTTTTGCAGGCCACCAACGACGAAGCGTGGAAAGGGGACCATTTCGCCCCGCGACGGACCTAACCCCAGAATAGGTCTGCCGTATACTTACTTGATGGCGTGGTTCGCCTTGCATTGTCCTTCTTTAATCGAAGCTGGAGAGGATCCCCCGCAGGATGTTCGAATGGCGCTCCTCCGCCGATTCGAAGGATGCTCATGGCAGAAGAGATACGTGGCTGAGGCCCGTAAATTAGTACGTCGCTATGACGTCTATAGTCTCTTCCACTGTTTTCCCCGTATTCGGGGTGGTCAGGCTATGGGGAAGAGTTCAAAGATGCGGGGGAAGGGCGGTCCTCCATGAGCCGGGGAGTTTTTGAATGGCTGGTCAGTATCCGGCCTTCACATTTGTTGTACAGAAGCGGGGATACCTGCTACCTGGAGCCCTATGTTCCAAGTCGGTTTGCCCGTCAGTTTGGGTATGACCAACTGTACGTGGGCAACCTGAACCTTAATCTGGCTTTCATGGGGAGCCTTATTGATGGGGCCCGTGCCTGGCGATTCTTTACTGCAGGCGGTACTTGGGCGCGGCTGCGTACGCCGTTGAAGAATCCCAATCTCCTGATGATCCTGTGTTTTTGCCAGTGGTACGCCACTTCCAACTCCACACCTCTCGAATTCAAGGTGAACAGTTCTGGTGTGAAGTTAATTTCTCAGCGGCTGAGACAGAAGGCTTCTGATAAAAGGGAAGGCAAAAGGTTCGCACTCCAGGTATAGAGGAGTTTGTTGCTGTGGAAGACAACGAGGCCTCAGATGCCGAGAGTCCTCGCTTCGAGGTAGGAGCGGGGGCTGAGACTCCTGCAACTGGCTCTAGTGTGATGGGGACCATT
This sequence comes from Agave tequilana, assembly GCA_038442645.1. NCBI lineage: Eukaryota > Viridiplantae > Streptophyta > Magnoliopsida > Asparagales > Asparagaceae > Agave > Agave tequilana. Next base: position 33,076 of record JAVJIF010015488.1, on the reverse strand, counting down.
CCCCCTCATCGTGTAGAAGAAGTGGAGGAAGAGGATTCCGAAGTCCACTTCAAAAGAAAGCGGGCAGGTAGCTCTCGTAGGAAATCGTTGGCGAAGAAGCCCCGCCACCAAGCTCCTACGATTGTCGTAGAGGGTCATCCCTCTACAGCGATTCCTCATGCTGCCCCACTAGCGGCTGAACCGTCGGTTGCTGAATCGACTAGCGGTGAATTCGCTCCGGGTCTGGGTAAGATTACCCCATCCATATAATACGCCTTTTTTGTGTGTTCTCATTGACTTATTATCAATTCTTCTTGATTGTAAGAGCTGGGGCAGCTGGAGAGCAAGGGGAACATTATGATCCCCTATTTACTTATGGAACCGAAGCTGGTTCTTTTGCCCGTCCGGAAGAGTCCGGAGGTGATGTGGCCGACATTGGTCCCTCGGGCGCTGGAACTTCTAAAGGAAGTCCTGTGGCGTCGAGCTCTATTGGGTGGTCCACAGGATACTCAGCAAGCGAAAGCGAGCTGGCTATTCGTGCTGATTCCGCCAAGAATTTTCCGATGGAGCCCCTGGAGACTGATGTGGCTGACGAGATGTTTGAGGCGACATCATCCTTTGGTATTGTCCTAACCTCTTGGCTTCTTTTGCATATAGTGTCCCGACTAATCGCAGTCTTGTTACAGGTGTTCGGCCTCATGATGCATCAACTTTAAGAGAGCCGGAAGATCTCCCCGAAGGGGCAAGGGGTGACGTGAGCGCTTCGACCGCGGTTGATGCTGCTGTGCTAGATGCGCTGTACGGCGACCTACCTTCTTATCGGCCCAAGTCAGCCGAAGGACCCGGGGTGAAGGGGAAGCAGTTCCGAAGGTGTCCTCACTCCCAGCTATATCAACGAGTAAGGTGCTGACAATTTTGCAAGTGTGGAGCTGAGGGTGATTACAAGCCCTACTTCCCCAACTCTGGTAGTTGAGCCTGCTGTTCAGGAGATGGTTGTCAGCCCTACCTCAGCGGTGGCCAGCACACTGATTTCCATGAAGACTCCGCAGAGATCACTGACAATCTGCCCTGCTGTTGATGTTCCCATTGCTCCTTCCACGATAGTATCGACTAGGCTGGTGGATTTCTCTGAAGTTTACCTCTCTACCAGAAGTGGCTGAGGTTGAGAACGACTACATAGGTGACCTCGTCGATAGCTTTTATAAAGGCTTAGGGCGAACTATCGACCTGGTTTTGAAGGGCTCAACTATGTCGTTCTCAAAATTAAAGTGGTCCTCTCCCGTGGCATCGAAAGTATTCGGGATTTTATGGGGTATCACCAGGCTACTGCTTTGGAACTCCTGGTGGATGAACTTGAGAAGGATGTAGAGGAATGGCGTCCCCTCAGGTTCTCGAACCTGGAGTCTTTGGTTGATGAGTGGTTTGCGCGCCTCGTCGCTCAAAAGCATGAGGCTCGTCTTGCCGCTCAAGAAGCTGCTAAGGCTATCGCTTCTGACTTCGAATCCTTGGAGACAAGGCAAGCAGAGGTTGGAAATGCTATCGACGCCTCCGCCAGTGCTTCTTGACGCTGAAGATAAGATTGGGAGGGCTGAGGAAATGATTAGGAAAGCAAATCTCCTCTTATCCAGGCTTCTGTACCGGTGCGTCTTGAAGAAACTGCGCGGCTTGAGCAGCTTAAGGCTCAAAATGAGGAACTGGCGCGGCAGGGGTTGTCACAGAGGGCAACCTTGGCGGAGGTCGAAGCTCGTCTGGCCCAGGCGGTGGATTTCAATGAGGCTGAGCTGAGGTCGCAAGCGCTTGCCCAGGCTGCTGATGACAGGAGGACGAGACTGGCTTCCCTTGGAGAACGGCTCAGAGCTTACAATGTACGCCTGTAGGTCCATGTACTTTATCCTTTTTAATGAATAAAATTTTCTTTTGTCGAATCTCCAATCTTGTTCTTCTTTTTGAATTGCGATTCCAAATTGTATTGCAATTTCTTGAGAACATAGTTCTTGTTGGGTTGGATGATGAGACTTGGCTATCTGTCAGTTCAGAGGTCGCGATGCCATAACTGGTTGAGACGCCACCAAGCCCGAAAACGGTCCTTGTCGGATCGAAGATGAGACCTGTCTTTTGTAAATGTCAACAGGGCTCGGAATTGAGACTTAGCTGTCTGCTGGTTCAGAGGTCGCATTGACATAACCGATTGAGACGCCACCAAGCTTCAGAATTTGTGATACTCGTCTTTTGTAAATGTCAACGAGTATCGAGACCTGTCTTTTGTAAATGTCAACAGGGCTCGGGGTTGAGACTTAGCTGTCTGCTGGTTCAGAGGTCGCAATGACATAACCGATTGAGACACCGCCAAGCTCAGGATTGGTGATACTTATCTTTTGTAAATGTCAATAAGTATCGAGACCTGTCTTTTGTAAATGTCAACAGGGCTCAGGGTTGAGACTTAGCTGTCTGCTGGTTCAGAGGTCGCAATGACATAACCGATTGAGACGCCACCAAGCTCAAGGTTGGTGATACTTATCTTTTGTAAATGTTAATAAGTATTGAGACCTGTCTTTTGAAATGTCAACAGGGCTCAGGGTTGAGACTTAGCTGTCTGCTGGTTCAGAGGTCGCAATGACATAACCGATTGAGACGCCACCAAGCTCAGGATTGGTGATACTTATCTTTTGTAAATGTCAATAAGTATCGAGGCCTGTCTTTTGTAAATGTCAACAGGGCTCAAGGTTGAGACTTAGCTGTCTGCTGGTTTAGAGGTCGCAATGACATAACCGATTGAGACGCCACCAAGCTCAGGATTGGTGATACTTGTCTTTTGTAAATGTCAACAAGTATCGAGACCTGTCTTTTGTAAATGTCAACAGGGCTCAAGGTTGAGACTTAGCTGTCTGCTGGTTCAGAGGTCGCAATGACATAACCGATTGAGACGCCACCAAGCTCAGGATTGGTGATACTTGTCTTTTGTAAATGTCAACAAGTATCGAGACCTGTCTTTTGTAAATGTCAACAGGGCTCAAGGTTGAGACTTAGCTGTCTGCTGGTTCAGAGGTCGCAATGACATAACCGATTGAGACGCCACCAAGCTCAAGGTTGGTGATACTTGTCTTTTGTAAATGTCAACAAGTATCGAGATTGAGACTTGGCTGTCTGCTGGTTCAGAGGTCGCAATGACATAACCGAATGAGACGCCACCAAGCTCAAGGTTGGTGATACTTATCTTTTTAAATGTCAATAAGTATCGAGTTTGTAGTGGAATTTGGGAAGAGGTCTCGTTTTCACGGGAGAAACGAGGGAATCACTGTCATAGGTTTAATATTAACGTAACAGCGATATGTATATAGGTCTTACCATTCTATGGATGAGAATTGATAAGTGACTTTGGAGGTCTCGTTTTCACAGGGAGAAACGAGGGAATTGCTGTCATAGGTTTAATGTTAACGTAACAGCAAAATTTATATGTGATCTTACCATTCTATGGATGAGAATTGGTAAGTGATTTTGGACAGAGAATCAAATGGGAACAGGTCCCTTAGGATTTTTAGCAAATCCTCAGCTGTCAAATGGTTTGATATGCCTTTACCAACTACCATTTGAATTGGGCTAGCCATGCTATTCCCCTCAGCATGATGAGTTGTCGAGGGCTTATGTTGAGCTTAAAGGCCAACATTTTCCTCTATCCTTAATCGTTAAGGATATTGAATTATCTGGTTAGCGTATGTGTAACCTTGATTTTCCTTTGAGATAACCAGTATACGGCCAAGTTTCTACTGGTTTATGGTTGTGTGATCTCGCTTGGAGGAAGAGAAAGGCTCTCTTTGTGTGTCCTTTGGACACGAAGATCTTGATCAGAGGTGTAATGTTAACTTGATCATGAAAAGGATCCTTGATTAAGGATAATACTTCTTTAAGAACTTGCCATTGATCGGCATCATGAGTAGGTCGCCATCTGAAGTCATGAGGCGGTATGCTCCGTTTGAATAGACTATTTCTATTACAAACGGTCCTTCCCATTTGGGCTGAAATTTGCCTTTGGTTTTGTGCGTCATAATCATCGATCGTCTGACGGCTAAAACCAAGTCTCTTTTCTGGAAGACCCTCTGTTTGACCTTCTTATTGAAGGCTTTTGAGATTCGATCTTGATACAACTCGATATGCTGCTGAGCTTGTAGTCGCTTCTCATCTAGGGCTTCGAGCTCTTGGAGACGCAATCGATCATTGTCCTCTGATGTGATCTTAGTGGTTAAAGCGACTCGCAATGATGGCACCTGGATTTCCAACGGGATGACTGCTTCGCACCCATATACCAGGGAAAAAGGCGTATTGCCTGTCGGTGCCCGAACCGTGGTTCGGTAGGCCCAAAGACATTCACCAAGCTTGTCGTCCCAATCTCGCTTATTCGAGGAGACGAACTTCTTGAGTAGCTTGATGATCGTTTTGTTGAATGCCTCCGCCAAACCGTTAGCGGCAGGATTGTAGGCGGTTGAAGCCACATTCTGAATTCGGTATTTATCGCAGAACCGATAGAATACTTGGCTTATGAATTGGGGACCGTTGTCGTGGATGATCCGCCTAGGGACACAAAATCGATGGATGACATGGTGCTTGATGAAATTAACCACATTAGAGGTTTTGACTTCAACCAGTGGTATAGCCTCTGCCCACTTTGAGAAGTAATCGGTTATTGCCAGGATGAACCGGTGACCTTTTGTCGAAGCGGGGCTAATTGGCCCTACGACGTCGATTCCCCATGCTTCAAATGGCCATGAAGCAACAGTCGGGTGGAGCAATGCCGAAGGCTGGTGTATGAAATCCGCATGAATCTGACATGCTTTACACCTTCGTGCATATTGGATGCATCGGTTATCATAGTTGGCCAATAATATCCGAGACTATGCAACCTGTCTTTGAGCTTAGGACCTGGCTGATGAGCTCCGCAAATGCCGTCGTGCGCTTCTTGGAGCGCTTCCTGTGCCTCTGAATTGGAAAGGCAACGGAGGAGGAGACCGTCATATGAACGACGGTAAAGTGTCTTCAAAGTCGGATCATAGTAGAAACGGAGAGACCTTCGTCTGACGGACGCCGCTTCTTTAGGATCGTCTGGAAGCAGACCGTGCAAAGCATAGTCAATGAGAGGAAAGCGCCAATCTCTCGGCTCAAGGTCCGTGGAGACACTATAGACTTCTCGAGTTCTTAGCATGAGCTTGGAGCATACAAGATGTCGAGTTGCGACTGTGAGGTGATACTCGGTGTCTGCCGGTAAGGCTAGAGTGTTGCTAATGCAGCAAGGGCGTCCGCCTTAGTATTTTGAGATCGAGACACATGCCCGATGTAGAAGCCTTCAAATAGGTTAGCCAATTCGATGGCTGTGTGGTAATAAGGCACCAAGTCTTCGTGGCGGACCTTATATTCACCTTTAACCTGATTGATGATCAGCTTTGGATCACCGTAGGCTTCAAGGTAGCGTACCCCCATTCCATGAGCGAGCTGAAGACCAATGAGCAGAGCATTATATTCTGCTACATTGTTGGAGCATGATTCTGTCAGAGAAAATGCTCGGGGAAGAACATGGTTCTGTGGGGAGAAAAACACAACCCCCACTCCGGCAATAATCTTGCCTTTAGGGCCCATTCGCGATGCTCCATCGAAGAACATCTGCCACACTTCCTCTTCTAAGGTTGCATAAGACTCGAAGACTTCATCAGGGATATCTTCGTGAAGTTTTGAATGTTCCGGAACTGGATGAGCAGCCAAGAACTCTGCAAGGGCCTGGCCTTTAACCGCCTTCTGAGGGGTGAAGATCATGTCGTATTGAGACAATAAAAGTGCCCACTTAGCCAATCTTGAATTCAATGATCCTGGCTTCGTCATAAGAAGACGCAATGGGTTTACTCTGGAGATGACATGTATGGTCTGGCCGACCAAATAATGTCGTGTCTTCTGAACAGCGAAGACGAGAGCTAAACACTCTTTCTCGATAGGGTTGTAGCGAGATTCTGCTCCTATGAGAGTTCTGCTCAGATAATAAATGGCCTGCTCGTGGCCATTGTCGTCATTTTGAGCGAGGATGGCACCGAGGGAGTAGTCCAGAGCTTTTACATAAAGCAAAAATGGTTTCCCTGTTGTAGGGGCCACCAAGACCGGAGGTTTTGTGAGGTACCTCTTAATGTCTTCATAAGCTTCCTGGCAAGCTTGATCCCATATGAAGGAAGCACCCTTTTTCATGAGTCGGGTGAATGGTTGACAGCGGCTTGAGAGATTTGCGATGAATCTCCTGATATAAGCCAGTCTACCTTGCAAGCCCCTGAGCTCTTTGAGATTCCTCGGTGGATGCATGCTCTGAATGGCTTTGACTTTGTCTGGGTCAAGATGAATCCCTTTTGATGTGACAATAAACCCAAGAAACTTGCCACTTGACACTCCCAAGAAGGATTTTGTCGGGTTCATTTTCAGTTGATGAGCCCGCATTATGTCGAACATCGTTCTCAGGTCGCGAAGATGTTCATTCTTGTTGCGGCTTTTGACGGCAATGTCGTCGACATAGCACTCCACCGTTTTTTCAGAGATGATCGCGGAAGATTGTACTCATTACCCGCTAATAGGTTGCTCCGGCGTTCTTCAGTCCGAAGGGCATTACAGTGTAGCAGTATACCCCCAATGGTGTTCGGAATGAAGTATGCTTCTCGTCATCGGGATACAACTTAATCTGGTTGTACCCGGAAAAGCCGTCCATGAAAGACATTCATTCGAACCCGCATGTGTTGTCGATCATGACGTCGGTGATGGGTAATGGGAATTCGTCTTTGGGACAGGCCGTATTGAGATCACGGTAGTCGATGCAGATCCGTATTTTCCCGTTCTTTTTTAGGACGGGGACGATGTTGGCTACCCAATCTGAATGTTGTTCCTCCCGGATGAAACCACATGTAATGAGCTTGTGAACTTCGGCTTCAATAGCTTCCATAATGTTCGGGCGAAACCGACGTTGTTGCTGCTTGACTGGCTTAACGTCAAGCTTAATGTTTAGACGATGCATAGCGACCTGTGGATCAAGTCCGGGCATGTCTTCGTAGCTCCATGCGAAGACGTCTATATACTCTTTTATGAGCATTATCAATTCTTCCTTTTCTATAAGTGATAGGCTTTCACTTATAAAGATGGGTTTGGGATGATCTTGACTTCCCAGGTTGACCTGCATCACCTTGTCTTCAGTAGGTGGTTCACGCAGTTCGAATCGCTTTTCCCACTGGAGGTTTAATTGCTGGGCACATGGCTCCTCATCAATAGCTTCTGTAGGCTCTAATTGACTGCTTGAGGTCATATTGACAGTGAGGTCTTCGAACATTATTCCCACACTGACGTCTGAGTCCCACTCGGAGGATGAGGCTGAATGTGATGGAATTGGTTCGTCGTCTTTGAATTGAACCGTTGCCGATGATGTGGTGTAACATATCCCAATCCCCTGCATGTACTATCATAGTAATTTGCAGGCTTCCCTTTAGGCACAAAGTCATGCATCAAATTGCGCCTTCCTTTTCCAAAATTCAGGCCTCCTCCACGCTTTAGGTCGTACCCCATTTTCTTCATAATATGGCGTGCGGCTGCGCGTAATGAAAGAATTGTGGAGTGTCTGAGTCTGAACTTGAATCTGCAACTGTAGGTCCCCGTGGTTGGGTTCTGCTGAAGATTATCGGTAACTGACCTTCTTTAGATGGCGGGATCACAAAACAGCTCCCTCTGCGGATTCCATGGGCGTACTGGACGCACTTGGCTTGTGTCAAGGCATGTGCAGAGAGCTATCCGTAATGGACTCAAATAGCCCAACACTCGCAGGATAATCAAAAGAAATATTATCATTAATTACCCATTCACCTTCATCCTCTGAAGAAGTATTACATAGGGGATTATTGAGACATGCTATAATTGGTTCGCCAATCAGAATGGTTGGCATGCCTGCTTCGGATTCTGAATCCGTCTCATTGCCACTTTCATCATCATCTGGCAATGATTCCTTAGGTGTTTCACTGGCCTCTTGATACAGGAGAGCGTCAGTGAAGTAATTTTCCACCCCTTTGAATGGTTGCTTTTCAGCAAAGACAGTTCGTACTGTCGCGTCATCTTCAACATATTTGAAGCATTGGTGCAGGGTGGAGGGAACGATCCAGTTGGCATGGATCCATGGCCGTCCCAGTAGCAGGTTATATGATGTGTCAGCATCAATGACATAGCATGTCACTTCTGACTTCAGGCTCCCGATTCTACAACGGAGTCGAATTTTCCCCAGTGGATGACTGCTCCCGGCGTTGAAACCGTATATTGTAGTAGTGGTTGCAGACAACCTGTTCAGTGGTATGCCGAGGAAGTAGAGAAGCCTTTGGGGATGATGCTGAGTGCAGACCCCGGATCGACTTGTATTCTTTCAATGCACGTTGAACCGATATATCCGGTGTAGTACAGAGGTCGATCATGCTTGTTGTCTTTGAGAAGCATATCTTCCGCTGTGAATGTAATAGCAGGCACCTTGGATTGTGTATGATGACATTCTGGGCAAGGAGACTGAACGTCGTTGTTAGGAATCTCAGGCATGCATGTCAGAAAGGATTCTGAATTGGTTAGCGCATCCCTGAGTGCTTCTCTTGTTTCTTTTGAGAGGCGAAGGAGCTCGTGTATAGTGATACGAGCTGGGATATTGGCCAGCTGAGCCAATATGTCAAACTGAAAGGGCGTATCGAACCCTTGGCCTGGTGGTTTCTTCAACACGTGGTCGAATCGTACCTCCTTAGGTCTCTCTTTTCCCTTGGTTGGGATTGGAGTGGATGCTGGTACTTGTACTGACGTCGTTTGCCGTTGTGTCTCGTCAGTAGACTTTTCATACTGCCTCAAGTGTGATTTTCCGGATCGGGTGCCCGTCGGCTAAGGTACGTCGGCCTGCGTTGTGCAAGCATGCTTTTCTCCTTCTGAATCACTGAGGGAAGCTGACGTGAGATTGCCGTCGTTTGGCAGGATGGAGATGACATTGCAAGACGTGCCCTTTGACTTGGGCTTCTTTGAATCCCGCTGTACGTCTTAGACGAGGTCTGGGTGTATCCACATGACTTCTCCTATCTCCAATGTTAAGGGAACAAGACCCTTATTATCTTGAGCTGTAGCTGGAGGATGCTTGATTTCCAACCGTGGCGTAGGGACTAAATAAGTCCCGTCAGGAACTGTGACCTTTGGTGCTTTGCCGAACTCCAGAGTCACCATATTGGCCGTGACTTTCTTTTGTTCCGTCTTCAATGTCAGAACCCCGGCATCGACCAGGGCTTGTATTCTGTCCTTGAGGACATAACACTTGTCAGTAGGATGGTGGATCATCCTGTGGTAGAGGCAGTATTTAGGGTCGTTTGTGCGCCCTATCTCATTGGGACGCCGAACATCTGGCAGTTTCATTTTGTTCCCTTTGTGGAGCAGATGAAATATCGTGACCACCTAATCGTCTTTGAAGGAGTACTGCTTTGGAGGGAACTTGGGCTCCTGATTGTTGAAGCCGCCCTTCTTAGCTTTCGACTGCACATCTCCGGGTAACTCCACAGACATAGTCTCTTTGCCTTTAGCTTGAGAGGATTGCGGTAGGTCGCTACGCCCTTTGTTGTTCATCCCCCACTTGCCTCTAGGGGCGGATGGTTCAAACTTTTTAGCCGACTTCTCGGCTATCTCAGCTTGTTCGACCAATTCTTTCCAAGTGTGGGCTTTGACAGCCCCCATGCGAACTTCCACTTGGTCTAGGAAGTTGTGTCTGCATGTCTGTAAGAGCATGGGTAATGGCATCCCTGCTGGGCACATCAAGGATAAATTTCTGAACCGTTCAATGTAGTCACGGACAGATTCGCCCTTCCTCTGCACAGTGGAGAGGAGCTTGTCCATGGTCACTTCGGTATCGTCCTCATAGAAACAAGAGAGGAACCGAGTTTCCAGGTCGATCCAAGAGTTGATAGAGCCCGGGGGAAGACTTCGGAACCAGTCAAATGCCACCCCTTTAAGGTGCCAATGAATAGCCTAGCCATGATGGCGTCATTGCTTATAACATTACCAGTCTGAGACCGGAAATAATAGATGTGCTGATTTGGCGAGCTCTTTCCATCATAGGTATGCAGCGTTGGTGGTTTGAACTTCGGCGGATATGGCACCGAATCCCACTCCAGCGGATAAGGACGGACTGCCCCTACCTTCTTTAATTCATCCCTCTGAGCTAGGGACGCGATCTGAGCTTGGAGGCCCTTAAGGACTTCGGCGTCTAAGGAAGAACCCTCCTTGGATTTCTCCGGCTTTGGTTGCTCATTGCTGAAGTGTTCCTCCTCATCGTGATTGCTTCCGGCATCATTGCTGTTCCGGTTACTGAGGAGTTGTGCGAGCATCTGTTGAATATTGTCCAGAGCCTCTTGCTGAGTCTTGGAAATTTGCTCCTGAGCTTCCAAACGTCGGCGAAGATCGTCGTTAGCATTATCAGCCATGTTGACTGATGCTCTGTCTGTTCGCACTGAACTGACTGTCGCCGAAGAAGCATACCCGCTATCTTCATCTTCTTCATCAGACCACTGGACTGTTCCTCTCTTTGGTTGCGGCGAGGCCACTGCCACTGAGGAAGACGGCTGTTCATAAGTGCAGGGTATTGCCACCCTAGATCTGGTGTTTCGGTAAACACCTTCTTCATGCACCAAGACTTCGCCTAAGCCTGGGCTGTAATCTGGGTCTGAGGAGCTGTAGGGGGTGTCATCAGATGTTTGTCTTCCCCTACGCAGCTCTCGTCCCCTTCCGGTCATGTTGACGGATGTAGAGGGTAGATCTCGCGAGACGCTCCTTTTGCGATATTTCACCGGAGCCTGTACCGATAGTCGATCAAAGACTGACCGTCGTCTTGGAGGAGTGGCGGGGATTGTCCCAGCCGGCAATGGACCGAGTGGAGTGTCACCAGCTGACATCCCACTTGTTGACAATAGGGGGAAGAGGTTTGTTTATTTGCCAACAATCTCCTCAAATCAGACCCGGTTGGGTCTCTGCAATCGAGCGCAAAGGCTCTTTTGGGTCGCACATAGGACGATGTCCTGCTCCTTTTATCCCTGCAGAAGGGATTAGCACTGAATAGCGCTTCAATTTCAGCTTCGCCAATAGGCGCAAACTTAGCGCTTAACGCACTAGAAAGCGGAGCACGCCGTGGTGCAGTAGCTTTGTTCATATGAACGAGGCTGACACAAGGCGTTGCTGCTCTTGAATTGGGCGACGGTATGATTGCCGTCGTGACTTCATGGTCGGCAGCATTGCTGGAGCAGAGAGGCCTCTTGTCTTTTTCTTCGCGAGAGAGGCGCGGTTTAGGCGTAGCTACGCCTGAAGCTTCGGTTGGAGACTTCTGTTTAGGCTTCCAACCCACCTTGGCAGAGGAGACTTAGGTTCACAAGGAACCTGATTAGCCACACGGGAGGCTGAGGGGTGTTGGCAGAATTCTGCTTCCGGTTTCTGCTTTGAAACCTTGGTCGTGGAAACCTTCCTATGCTTCCGTGCTCGAAGCATTGGGCCACCCCAAAGAGGACTTCTTCAAATCTTCCTTGATCGAACTGGACCACCAAGTTCTTACAAGTAAAGGAATCAGACTGCGGACGTGTTTCCTTGTTGCGCCAAATAACCGCAGTAGGTTCGCAGAGAACCTTTTCTGTCTCCGCAGAGACTTTCCTTGAAGATTTAGCCAGAGGGGCTCTGGCTGCACCGCTTTTCTGAATTCAGAATTAGACCCGAGGGTCTGTTCGTCGCATTGTGACACTTGATTCTCGGCAGTGGAGAATACGATCCCCAGCGGAGTCGCCATCTTGTTTTCCATTATATTTGCAAAGGGGAAAACTTACAATAAAAAGAATTTGAGGAGCAAAATTACAAGTATTCTTAAAAGATTACAAGTAGATCTCCTCAGAGATTCTGGAGAAGTGTGCCGATAGGAGTCTGGTCAGCGCGCGACCACTTTGTCCCTTTGACGATGCGAGCGATGAGATTCCCTTCTCGCCTGGTTCCGGGAATCAGAGAATAGAAGGTTGGTAGAACCCTCTTGCTGCTTCTCAAAATCGCCTTCAATTAGGAATTCCTTCTCGCCTGGTTCTGGAGATTCCTTGAGAAGAAGGACGATGTTAGGGTATCAACACCCTGAATAGAGAAAGCAATTCTCTAAAAGGTCTCTGAATTCGAGAACGCACGGTGCGTTATGAAGAAGCCTCTGCTTGTGGAGTCCTCTTGTGTGTGTCTTTTGCACATGTGCCTTCTCCTTGTGCCCCTGGTGGGCTATTTATAGGGAGAGTAAGGGTATAATCGTCCCTTGAAGATATGGAAACAGATTGAATCGAATCTGTTTAAATCTAGAAAGTAGCCTTGCTGCGAGGCTAGGATCAGCTTCTGCGAAGCTAGAATTGGCAGGTCGGTTGATCTTCTTGATCCTTTCCATATCGTTGGAGGATTTTCCTTGATCCTCTTACTCGTTTTAGGAGAGTCAAGGGATTGTGGCAATCAACTGCCAAATTTGATCTCTGATTTGATCTTACTTAGATTTGATCTGATTGGATCCGATCTCATCCGGAGATTTGATAGGTCAAAGGTTGACCATAGCAGACCAATAGCGGAGTTGTCCGCATTGAGCTCGTAGCGGAGCTAGAGGCAGCTTCTGGCGAAGTCCGAAAGAAACCCTTTGGCGGAGCTGGAAGTCCTCTGTGGCGAAGTTGCGAGTTAGCTTCCTGGCGAGGCTTTGAATGGCTTCAAGGCGAAGTCGGGTGATATTAGCCTCTCAAGCGAGGCTATCCCTTTGGGCTCATGCGATGCTAAGTGCTAGCATCTTAGACCTGCTGATGTCTGTTTAGAAACAATCCGGGTTCACTGTCTGCTTGCTGGATCAGTGGAGTCCAAGTTGCTTCCTTGTCCCTTGGAGATGGGTGAAAACTGGTCTTCAGCTCGTCTGTCACTTGTCTTTTGTAAATGTCAACAAGTTTAGGCATTGTTCGGACCAATAAGAATCTTATCTTTTTTAAGTGTTAACAACTTATATTGAAGGTGATAATCAATAGAAGTTTCTCACTTTTCTTCATTGTGGTCGATCTCGCTGAAGCCCTGCTTTATTTATTCTTCTCTATTACTTTGCTTTATTTCAAGATAATTCTTCAATACGATTCAACAATAGAGGTAAGTACTCTTTTTATTCTTTTTTCCAGTTCATTAGTTCAGAGTCACAATTCTCCTTTTTTATTTAGTATTTTCTTTTCTTTTATAAATAAAACAACAACACCACCATCTTTCTTAACTTAACTTAACTATTTTATTTTATTTTTATAAAACTAATAAGATAAGTATTAACTAGTTTCGGTAAATTAAAAGAAGAAACTTACACAACGCTTCATCGCTGTCCCTCCCTGTGGATCACAACCCGTTATCCCTAGGCTACACGGTAGCATCAAGGACCTAGAACTGTTCCTAAAAGTCTATATTTTTCTGTGCAGGTCATAATCGATTAACAGGAGTCAACGGCAGTGACCCAAACACAGCTGTTGTTGTACTTGTCAGATTCTTCATGGTTGGGGTCTGCCATGCTGCAAATGTGAGTTGAGGTAGTAAACTCCTTGTACTTAGAGAAGGGAGAGGATACTTGTGTTTCAAAGAAAGATGCCTCTCTATTTAAACAAGGCATGTCCTTCAGTTCTATTATTTTCGCATAAGAAACATAGTAGAATGAGGCTCAATATTGAACTCCATTCGTGGTTTGGGCGAGCCAACTGATCGGTCACATATATTGCATATATATTGTCACATTACCATGTTAATTATCTAATAAATCCTATTAATAAGTCTTATTTTTATTTAATAATGTGCAGGCTCATTGCTAAAGAAGAGGGAAGAGAAACAGCCCAAAAGCCTATCAAAATTCTAATTTAATTCAGAATTAATTCGAAATCAAAAAATTCAGAGAAGATAAAATTGGTTGAAAACTGGTTAAAACAAATCTTCACAAATCAATTGGTTAAAGCCAAAGATCAAAGGAGGTTTCATCAAATTCAGGAGCTGAAATGGAAAATCTAGCAAGAGATAAAAGGAAATCGCTAAACCAGGAAACTATACCCCCCGTGGCCACACCCAGGCCACGAAAACGCGGCCAAACCGCGTTTTCGCGGCTTTGTTGAATCAGTTGGGGAGCGTTTGCTCCCCTTATCTTCGTACGCTCTCTCTTACTTGGTTTTTTCCTAAAATACTGGGTTCTCAGAGACTACAGGGGACGATCAAGCAGAGATAGATTCTTAGGCCAGTTTTTCATTCTTTTTAGTATAGGTTTTTATTTTTTTTTATGTAATTTTTTTACTTTTCTTCATGTAACTGAGAGAAGAGACGAGTTTCATGGAGGAACAAGAGCAAGGTTGTATTGAGGGTAACACTGGTATAAGTAAGTTTTTCTTTCATTGTATTTGAATCGAATCGAAATTTTTTTTTTCTTCTTTACTCTTATTTTCGTTTACTTTCCTCTGATGTGGTGCAATCTAAGTAAATCTGATAGCCTCGAGACTGCTTCACCATTGCAAGTGCCTTGATGGCCTATGGTAATGAACAACCATTCTTTTGTAAGTTTAGCTTGCCCTTTTATTTATAGTGTAGATTGGGAATGGGGAGATCTTACACGCTATGCTTGATCGCCTTCAAACACTAGGTAAGTCGTAGTAGCTACGGATCCAAGGTATATGAGCACTGAAGAGGTAAGTTATTTTAGTTTCTTTCTTTTAATTCTTTAGTTTAGATCACCAAAAATCTCCCAACTCTTTTATCGCTCTTTTTGATTTCTTTGTATAAATTCTTTTTTCATTTTCTTTACCTTCTCAATCTCCCACTTTCTTCTTAACTTAACTGTAACTTATTTCTCTTTTCTTTTAAAGAACAAAAGAACTTTAACCATTCTTTGCAGCATAAAAGAGAATTCACTAAAAAGCTTCCATCGCTAGTCCCTCCTTGTGAATCACGACCGCATAGCCACTTGCTATAGCGGTATTATTGAGTACTTGCACATTCTATTCTTAAGTTCTGAAATTCTGTATTTTTATGTGCAGGTAAAACCTCAATCAAATTCTGGCGCCATTGCCGGGGAGGGACGGTAAGTAATTCTCTTTTAAGTTTACACTTTGGTTAACTCTCTTCTTTGTTCTTGGTGTGCAGTAAAAATATCAAGGAAATTTTTGCTACAGTGGACATATAAGTGGCCCTGGACTCTGCTCAAGAAAGTAGAGCCCAGAAGCTCTCAGATTTGCTACATTCCAATGGCAATCTGAGTGAACTACTAACCTGTATTTTTGCAGGTGGCTGAATTACAAAAGTAAATTTTTGTAGCTATTTATTTTCTTGATTAACTTACTGTACATACTTTCTAACCTCAACAGTAAATTAATGTTTGTAAATGTTAAAAATGATTTAGACTTTGCATTAGGCATGTGTCTAATTCGTTTACATTTTAAATTACTGTCGAAGAGTGCTGGAGCAAAGATACGTGTGCATAGCATGTAGTATAGGAACACTTTGAATTGTTTACATTGCTTAAGTGTTGCTTTTCATGTACACATTGCACTACATTGATTTAAGGGCTTGTCCTATAAACAAGATAAGGTGGGGAAGTATTATCCTCGCTTAGCCATAAACAATCTCCTCACTCACTAACTCAAGCCTAACTAAAATGAGTAGACGTTGGCCCTAGGAACATCTCAAACTCATATAGGAGACTGACCTAAGGGAAAAGTTGATTAGAATTTAACTCTTGCGAAATCGGTGTATAAGGTTGGAGATTAAGGGGCGAAACCCTGAAGGTTGGTGGTTTGGCATAATTAGGCCCGTTGCTTAGGTACGGATACCTCCACTGATCTGCCCCTACCTGGCCGATTAAACTTGTGGTCAGATTCGGCAATATACCCCCCGTGGACAGTCTAACCAGTTACGAGTCGTCTAGGTCTAAGTTTTACCCTAACTTAGATTAGATTTTTTCTTTTTGTTGTTTGTTTGTTTGTTTGTTTTTCTTATTTATTTTTGACATTTCTTGTGTGATATGGCTTATAACAATAATTTTTTAAATTTTAATGGTAATCCATGTTACACCCTGACCTCTATTTCAGATATACCAACCTGACATATTATAACTTTAACCAACCTAGTGTGCCAGATTGGTCTTATCCAAATCAATATATGCCCCAGTCTCAATACTATAAACAAGACTGGAGTAATCATCACTACTCTTCACAGAGTTAAAGGGATACAATTCCCTGGGTCATATTGTCAACCACCTTACCAACATCTAGCTTCATATACTCCTTCTCCGAACAACCATTAGAAAAATTAATTGACTGGGAAAAGAGGATGGAAGCCTTAGACGAGCTTGAGCGATGAATTCAAATTTTAGAATACTCAAAATCCCGTCAAACTTTTCAAGTCACAGATCCTTACTCTATTTTTCAAGAAGAACATGTCGACTTAGAAAAGAGTATGGAATTCAAGATTTATTCCAAAATGATCCACTCGATAAGATAGAAGTAAGACTTAGTAGATTGGAAAACATGCGTGGGAATAAGAAAAACTCTCCCTACTCAATCTTTGACTATTTTCGACACTTCTAGCCATATTGATGAAAACCAAGAATCATGATATCTTGAAGACTTTGACCAAGATTCAGTTTCACCACAAAGTCTGTAACTTGATCAATATCAACCCATTGACAAAATGACAAGTTTTCATGAGATTGAACTTGATCATGAATGTGAACCCGATCCCCAACTTTGTGATTCAGTTTCTATTTTCGAATCTATGTTGACTCCGGTATTCTTACCAAATTTTGACCAATTTTCCTAGCCAACATTTATTCCCGTAACCATAGATCTAGAATGGAATCACCAATTTTGAATAGTCACATTTCATTGATGGGAAAAGAATGTGAATTTCAATTCATGGACTTGGACTCAACTCTTGAACAAAAACTGACTCTTGAACCCAAAGTTGATTTTCCCGAGTTAGAATTGGTTCCTGAACCTATCATTCTTGAGTCCAAGTCAACAATTCCACCAAGTCACATTCTTTTGTTGGACATAGGTATATATCATGATGACTCAGTGATGATTTTCTAGGACTGGTCATGTAAAGGGGAGTAAGTTTCAAGATAGGATATTTCATGATCCTATTCATATTGGGGACTGTAAATATGTAAATAGAAAAGAGGTCAATAAAGATGGGTTCCGTGAACCACCACATTATCTTGATTGGGTAGCAATGTTTGACCCAATTAGATCACCACCGGAACCACCACCATAAGGTAATATTTTTCTTCCCTTTCTTCTTTTTCATGCATCAATGCATTAATTCATACATTGAGGACAATGCATGAGAAAGGTGTTGGGGAGGATTCTACGTAACCTAGGTTTTCCTTTTATTATAAAAAAATATATATTATTAATATTTTCTTTACTTTTAAAAACTTTTTGAAAATAGAAACAATATTTCGATATATTTTTTGTAAGAAGTTAAGTCAATTATAAGGAATAAGAGAATCATAAATAAGATTTTTATACTTCATCAAAATAAGATTATTTTTTTGATTTCCAAGGTTAGAAAGAAAAGTTGGAAAAGTAATTTAGTCTTGATTTTTACCTTGATGATATATGCATGCTTTATACACTTACATACTTAGGGTTCAAAAATAAAGATTTTTATGCCTTATATAAAAAAAAAAAAGAAAAAGGAATATATATATATAAATCCTCTGATTAAACTAGGTATTTGTGCCTCATAAAGCATAAGTATACACGCCTAAAAGCGGTTCATATAATAAAATCCTTACTTTTGTGGCCTTGTTTGCTCGAGTTCTTAAGTCCCTGGGGTGTTTTCTCACCCGGTGCCCTAAGACCGTTTGAGTTGGGAATCACCGATTAGAGGCTCGTACATGGGCAGATTAGAAAGCCTAATAGAACTAAGAAATAATATCACCTAAATGTGTATGTGTGTGTGTGTATATATATATATATATATATATATATATATATATATATATATATATATATAATATATAATATATATATATATATATTATATATATATATGAAAGTACACATAGAGGGGGGGTGAATAGGTGTACCGCTAATCTAATGAACTAAATGCGAAAATTAAACTAATTGCAACTACACTAATGCAACCAACGAGTGTAGCCGAATTCCCGGTGAAGGGCTCTGGACTAACTCCTCTTGATTCCTCTGAATAAGAGTTGAGGCGCTATATGAAGCTCTCGTGGTTAAGCACAAGTGAGGCACACATGCAAACACAACCAAGCATATAGATATAAGCAATATGAATCAATGCAAGGCACAACACAAGTATATAAGATATGACAATAAGAATGATGCAATGCACAAATAAAGAGAGAGAGAGTCAATCGATCAAACGCAAACAACAAGATGTGTTTCGAGGTTCGAGCACCCAGCTCTACATCCCCGCCTTCACCGAGAAGGATTTCCAATCCACTAGGAGTACCGAACTCCTCTCTCAACCAATATAACCTCCACCGAGGCAATACAACCACAATCCACCCTACCAAAGAGGGATACAAAGCCAACTCCACCTCACCAAGAGGGAGCAAATCACAACCTCAACCTCTACCAAAGAGGGAGCAACCAACAACCCAAATCAACCTCTACCAAGAGGGATATCCACAAAGAAAAGGGGTTTACAACTTGGTGGTTACAAAGACCACAAACTATCTCTTTTCCACAAAACAAATGATCCTATAGAATAGGATAGAATGATAAGCTCAAGTGTGGAAAACAAAGAGTTTGAAAATTAAAAACTCAAAGTAAAACTTTAGGGAAAACTCTAGATATAATAGACAATGAAGATCAAAACAATTCCCTAAGAATTTCCTTTTCAAAATGATTTTCCAACTCCTTTTAAAACAAAACAAAGATTAAATCTTTTGGCTCTAAAAACTCTTTTGAATCTTGAAATAAAACACTGAAAGAATGTAGATTTTTGGCTCTTAAAAACTTGGTGAAAAACTCAAACCAATGGGGAGCCCCATTAGGAAACTAGCCGTGGGGCTGTTTGTCAGCCTGGCGGCTGGCGGTCGACCGCCAACGGTCAAATTTTTGACCGTTGGAAGCCTTCGATCGACCGCCCGGTCGACCGCCCAAATCCAGAGAGCAAATGCTCTCTGGCCGGTCGACCGTCGGTCGACCGTGCCTTGCTTACGGTCGACGTCCGGTCGACCGCCCCAACCCGAGAGTTGGGGACTTGCAGTCGGTCGACGCTTGCGGTCGACCGGTCCAAGTACCAAGCCAACGTGCACAAGTTTGTGCACGTCGGTCGACCGCCAGAGCCTGGCAGAAGGCATTCTGGGTCAGAAAAACTTGGTATTTTTAATTCTAAAAATTTTCATAAATCTTCTAAAAATCCACAAAATTAGTTTTATCATTTTTCATTGAAATACAAACTTGTGTGAAAATTTTCAACACAAATTTCAAACTTTTTGAACCATTTTGTGACTTATACATTTTGCGAAAACCAAAACCTGTATTTTCCAAAACTTAGATATTTCAATAGGAAATCCGATTTTTCCAAAACTTATTCAAATACAAAAACATGATATTTAAACACTTTAAAGCATGATGCATATGGATAGAAATCCAATATACATGAAACATATATATATCCATGTTTTTGACTTTAATTCCAAATATATGTTTTGTTAAAATACCAAAACATCAAAACTCATGAATAGGCATACCAAAATAAGTTTGTCTAGGATATGAAGCATACATGTATATAGAACATATATACATAAACACATATAAACTTGTTTTGATATAATATCTTTTCATGAAAACCAATATCGTTTAAAACAAAAACCGAAAACTAATATCCAAAACATAAAACGTGTGTGTGTAGTGAACTTGAGCATATCACACTATCTAATCTTTACAAATGGATTTAAACACAAACTAAACTAGGTACCGATGTCTTCTTGTAGAGCGCCGTCTCCAAGCCGACTCGATCCAAAACTGTGATCCACCGAGCTTGACTCCAACGAGTGCTATATACGATCTTGATGCTCGGGCTCTTGAATCACCATGTGAAAGGTTTCAAAACTCCTTTGTTGAAGCTAATCACCAACTAATATTGGTTAAAGATCTGAAGCTAAACATCACAAGATTATTAGTAAACATAACTACATGAGTTAATCATCATCAAAACTAGAGTGGAAGGCCTCTGGGCCAACAATCTCCCCCTTTTTGATGATGACAAAACTCATGGAGTTATATATGCATGGATTAAAGTTAAGCTTCAAAGAAGCTCCCCTTAACTCATGCATCACAATAAATAAAAATATGCAATGAAAGCTACATGTAGATAAACATGCATAAACAAGCATCAAATTCTTTTTATTGCTATGCATGAACATAAATCCCTTTTTTTTTTCAAAACATGCTCTTGATACCAAACATGAAATGCATCAACATGCATAAATAAAAACAATCTCTTGATACCAATTAAAACAAGACATACTAATAAAAAATAAACATGTTCTCTTGATATCAGTAGCAACAAAACATCAAAACATAAACATAAATATGCATATAAACATCAAATACTTCTCCTCCTTTGAATAAAGCAAGGAAAACACAAGGAAAACATGCATATATACCAAATACTTCTCCAAATACTTCTCCCCCTTTTTGTCAATCATCAACAAAGGGGTAAAACATAATACAAAACAATAAAGGATATATGCGATATAAATTCATGAAGAGGAAGATGCTAAGTTAACTTCCCTACATATATGCATTATATGAAGAAGGGATGACAAACCCTAATTCACATAACACATAATATGCAATGCATAAGAGGAGATGTGAAGCTCCCCCTACACACGTGCATCGCATAAAGAAGAGTTGTCAAGCTCCTCAATATATGATACACTCATCATGAATCTATATGTAGAAGAGATGTTAAGCTCCCTTGCATATAGACAAAACATATCAAACATTTTGAGTCAAAATTTTTTTTAATACTTACTTAAAAACAAATTTTGAGATATCTTAGTAAATCAAATTTTAAGATACCAACATAAATTTCCATGGATACCAATTGAAAGAAATAGATCAATATATACCAATTGAAAGTAAACAAAATCTTGATACCAATTGTGAGTAAACAAGGAATAAAAGAAAATCTTGATACCAATTTTACCAATTGAAAGTATCTTTCCTTTTAAACATATTTCCTTTAAACATATATGAATACAAAAAAAAAATGTCAATATTGATACCAATTGAAATGATCCAATGATACCAATTGAAACAATAATAAGATCAAGTGTATACCTCATATAACCTACCACCCATTTCATGCACATGTTTAAAATGATTTTCAATAAAGAGCATACAAGGCATGGTCGCCCAACCAACCGCCCTTTAATGGAAAGGGTTTTCAAAAATAGATTTGAAAATATAGTATGTTTGAAAACTCTACCATAACGAAGAATACGAACTAATTAAATGAAAACCTTTATAAATAGTACGGAATCCTTCAAGTAAGGAATAAAACAAAAATATTTTTCATGAAACATGAAACTCACATGATAGCCGACACTCAAAGTCAATGAAGTATGGATATGACTCATGAAAACAAACATGAGTAATCAATAAAGGTGAGTGTTTAAATAAAATGTGAAGAACATAATCATGAAAGATAGTCAATAAGCTCAATTGTGAAAATCCTTAAACATGAAAACACGAAAATCATGAAAATTTAATTTTCATTAAAACATTTATACTTCAAGGCATATGTATGTTTTGACAAAACAAGAAGTATTCATACATATCCCTAAACACAATTGAGTCCATAACAAAGATTTGCATGAAAAGCAAATGACTCAAAAGGTATACATGTATATTTTAAGGTTTGGCAAAATAAACATATACATGAAGTGAAAACACATGATCATAAAGTATGTCCAAAATGGGGAATACAAGTTTAAAATGCATGAATCATCAAAACTAGAGTATACTAGCACATCTAATGGGTACAAATGAGCGTTCAAGTACAAACATATAATGATCTATTTGTGGCCCACTATATGTAAAAGTATATATCCTAGTTTAATGAAAACTAACATCTAAACAAGTAACCAAAACATGAAGCATAAAACAAGACATAAATCAACATGATAAACATAAATGCGATCATTATGTAAATCAACATGCTATTAGAACTATGATATACATAATAGCTAAACATATGCGAGAACACAAAAAAAAATGATCTATATAAACATGGGTGATCTCAAAAGCTATACATGCATGTCAATGGTCTAATAATCATGGCATTTAACATACTAATCAAAACATGAAGCATCAAAACAAAAATCATAAACATTCATATGATCATTATGTATATGCATATGCACTAGATTTAGGACATACATATTAGTTTAAAACAAAGAGAGAACACAAAGATATAAGTCCATATTAAACATGGGTGTCTCAAATAACTAATATGTATATCACTAATCTAACTATCATGGCATAAACATAATAATCATAAACATCAAAACATGCTATAAACAATGATATGAAAGCATGTAAATATAAACGGGAGTTAGAGATTGTACCAAAACCGATGAAGGCACCTCTCTAGTTCTCCAAACCAAGGTGGTCCTCCCACCAAACTTTCCTTGAAAGTGATGCATCCATATCGTTCTCTTTAAGCTCGGAACGCATCCACTCTAAGGCACCAATAACTCTCACGTCATGCGAGAGCCACACCTACATCAAATACAATAGGAGTGGTCTTTAGTACCCACCTCTTTTGGGTCCATGGGGGTTAGCATCTTTTCTAACCCAAACAAATTTAGTTGCTAAATTTTCATCATGTATACGATCATAGCAAAATCTAGCAAGGTGGCCCTTACGTCCACAATGTGTACAAGTATACACATGACCATACATGTGATGGGTGTGACCGTGAGGAGCATGTGTATGCCGTGGAGGGTGTGCATGCAAAGATGGAACTTGTTTCTTTCGAAACAACGATTCCAAACGTGTATGACTCAAAACACAATGGCTCAAAGTGGAGCCCAAACAATCCATATTCTTCTTTAAAACATTTATATCATTTTTAATCATAGAAGAAGTGGAGCATGCAATAGGTGAGCTAGATGGTGAAGCTATACTAGCATGGCAAACATGTGAATCAATATCAATTTTAAAGAATCATTTTTCTTTAAACAAATATCTAAATCTTTGAAATTGAAGCAATTTTCATTTTTAAAGAATCATTTCTCTTTAAAAAACAGGTCAACTTTTGAAGACAATTTTTCATTTTTCTTCAAAATATCATTGCAATCATTTTTAGATTTTAAAAGTTCATTTTCTTTTAAGGCAAGTTCAAGTTGAGATTTCAATGAATCCCTCTCATTAGAAATCTCCTCTTTCTCTTGCAAAACCAAATCAAGTCTTGAACATAAATCCTTACTTTCTTTATTAAGTTAAAACTCTTCTTTTTCAAAATATTATATTTTTTCTATCAATTTTTTACAAACTGTAGAAAGTTCTTCATTTAAAGTGTTGGGATCAACATGCTCATTACTAGAAGAACTAGCATCGTCACAATCTAATTTAGATTTTGAATATACCTCAAGGGAGTCATTCCTTGGACCATGAAGCATTGTGACTCGGATTCTCCACTAGATTTTCTCCTCCGTTTGGATTGGCAATTGAAGCTTGGAGGTGGTCAACTTGTTCTACACTGCAAAGGCGGAATCATGGTTAGAAACAAGCATAAGATATTCTTCGTTAAGCGTGCTTCTAATAGCCTCAAGGCTTTTGCATTGGCCCCTATATGATTGCGGTTACCAAGATAGCATTTCTTGGTAGCGGCAAGGAAAACATGCAAGCCTAGGGTTTTCAAATACATGGACATCCTAAATCTCCATGTGTCAATGTTGGAAACATCAAACATGGGAGGTGACAAGCAATCCATGAGTGTGTGCAAACAAATATACGTGCAAATGCAAATGATAGATTAGCAAGACCAAGATCATACTCCTAGGTGGTTAAACCAAATATCAGGAGCGTAGGCTCTGATACCAATTGAAAGTACACCTAGAGGGGGGTGAATAGGTGTACTGCTAATCTAATGAACTAAATGCGGAAATTAAAACTAATTGCAACTACACTTAATGCAACCAACGAGTGTAGCCGAATTCCCGGTGAAGGGCTCTGGACTAACTCCTCTTGATTCCTCTGAATAAGAGTTGAGGCGCTATATGAAGCTCTCGTGGTTAAGCACAAGTGAGGCACACAAGCAAACACAACCAAGCATATAGATATAAGCAATATGAATCAATGCAAGGCACAACACAAGTATATAAGATATGACAATAAGAATGATGCAATGCACAAATAAAGAGAGAGAGTCAATCGATCAAACGCAAACAACAAGATGTGTTTCAAGGTTCGAGCACCCAGCTCTACATCCCCGCCTTCACCGAGAAGGATTTCCAATCCACTAGGAGTACGAACTCCTCTCTCAACCAATACAACCTCCACCGAGGCAATACAACCACAATCCACCTCTACCAAAGAGGGATACAAAGCCAACACCAACTCCACCTCACCAAGAGGGAGCAAATCACAACCTCAACCTCTACCAAAGAGGAGAACCAAACAACACAAATTAACCTCTACCAAAGAGGGATATCCACAAAGAAAAGGGGTTTACAACTTGGTGGTTACAAAGACCAGAAACTATCTCTTTTCCCACAAAACAAAAGATCCAATAGAATAGGATAGAATGATAAGCTCAAGTGTGAAAAACAAAGAGTTTGAAAATCAAAAACTCAAAGTAAAACTCTAGGGAAAACTCTAGATATAATAGACAATGAAGATCAAAACAATTCCCTAAGAATTTCCTTTTCAAAATGATTTTCCAACTCCTTTTAAAACAAAGCAAAGATCAAATCTTTTTGCTCTAAAAACTCTTTTGAATCTTGAAATAAAGCACTGAAAGAATGTAGATTTTTGGCTCTTAAAAACTTGGTGAAAAACTCAAACCAATGGGGTATAAATAGCCCCATTGGGAAACTAGCCGTTGGGGCTTTTTGTCAGCCCTGGCGGCTGGCGGTCGACCGCCCGGTCGACCGCCAATGATCAAATTTTGACCGTTGGAAGCCTTCGATCGATCAACCGGTCGACCGCCCAAATCCAGAGAGCAAATGCTCTCTGGCCGGTCGACTGTTCGGTCGACCGTTCCTTGCTTACTGTCGACCGTCCGGTCGACCGCCCCAACCCGAGAGTTGGGGACTTGCAGTCGGTCGACCGTGCGGTCGACCGGCCCAAGTACCAAGCCAACGTGCACAAGTTTGTGCACGTCGGTTGATCGCCTGGTCGACCGACTCTGGGTACGGTCGACCGCCCGGTCGACCGCCAGAGCCTGGCAGAAGGCATTCTGGATCAGAAAAAACTTGGTATTTTTAATTCTAAAAATTCCCATAAATCTTCTAAAAATTCACAAAAATAGTTTATCATTTTTCATTGAAATACAAACTTGTGTGAAAAATTTCTACACAAATTTCAAACTTTTTGAACCAGTTTTGTGACTTATACATTTTGTCGAAAACCAAAACCTGTATTTTTCCAACTTAGATATTTCAATAGGAAATCCGATTTTTTCAAAACTTATTCAAATACAAAAACATGATATTTAAACACTTTAAAGCATGATGCATATGGATAGAAATCCAATATACATGAAACATATATATATCCATGTTTTTGACTTTAATTCCAAATATATGTTTTGTTAAAATACCAAACATCAAAACTCATGAATAGGCATACCAAAATAAGTTTGTCTAGGATATGAAGCATACATGTATATAGAACATATATACATAAACACATATAAACTTGTTTTGATATAATATCTTTTCATGAAAACCAATATCGGTTAAACCAAAAACCGAAAACTAATATCCAAAACATAAAACGTGTGTGTGTAGTGAACTTGAGCATATCACACTATCTAATCTTTACAAATGGATCTAAACACAAACTAAACTAGGTACCGATGTCTTTTTGTAGAGCGCCGTCTCCAAGCCGACTCGATCCAAAACTGTGATCCACCGAGCTTGACTCCAACGAGTGCTATATATGATCTTGATGCTCGGGCTCTTGAATCACCATGTGAAAGGCTTCAAAACTCCTTTGTTGAAGCTAATCACCAACTAATATTTTGGTTAAAGATCTGAAACTAAACATCACAAGATTATTAGTAAACATAACTACATGAGTTAATCATCATCAAAACTAGAGTGGAAGGCCTCTGGGCCAACAATATATATATATATATATATATATATATATATAATATATATAATATATATATATATATTATATATATATATATATATATATAATAAGGCATAAGAGTTAGAGTTAAAAAACCCTGAGTCAAAACTTCACGGTCACAAAGGTGCATATAACTTAGGGTAAAATAATAGATTATATGAGAAATACAGTTTGACTCCATGCCTTGATTGATAACAAGTTTTTGAATAAAGACTAAGTTTAAGAATGAAAAGTTTAGTTTTCCTATAACTTATAGATTACTTAATTCTTACAATAATACTCAAATATTTTTCTCTTTCAAAATGTGTTTTCAAAAATACTAACATTTTGTTTCTCTTTCTTTATGGATTTTATGGGTGTAATCCACTGAAAACCCTCACGAGACAAAATCGTCCTCTAGGGGGAACCTAGAGGTTTAACAGCTTGTTGCACATGCTTAGTGCAACCGCATGACCTGAAAAGTGGTCTAATAATCTTTGTTTTAGTTTTTTATATTTTGCTCGAGGACGAGCAAAAGATAAGTGTCAGGTGTGATCGGTCACGTATATTGCATATATATTGTCACATTACCATGTTTATTATCTAATAAATCCTATTAATAAGTCTTATTTTTATTTAATAATGTGTACCCATTGCTAAATGAGAGGGAAGAGAAACGAGCCCAAAAGCCCATCAAAATTCTGATTTAATTCAGAATTAATTCGAAATCAGAAAATCAGAAAAGATCAAGGCAAATCAGAGAAGATAAAATTGGTTGAAAACTGGTTAAAATAAATCTTCACAAATCAATTGGTTAAAGCCAAAGATCAAAGAAGGTTTCGTCAAATCAAGGAGCTGAAACGGAAAATCCATCAAGAGATAAAAGGAAATCGCTAGACCAGGATGCTGTACCCCTGGGTGTGGCCACACCCAGGCCTCAGAAATGCGGCCAAAGTCGCGTTTTCGCGGCTTTGTTGAATCAGTTAGGGGAGCGTTTGCTCCCTCTATCTTCATACGCTCTCCCTTACTTGATTTTGCCTATAAACACTAGGTTTTCAGAGACTACATGGGAAGATCAAGCAGAGATAAATTCTTAGGCTAGTTTTATTTTTTAGTGTAGATTTTTATTTTTTCTTTATGTAATGTTTACTTTTCTTTATGTAACTGAGAGGAGAGACGAGTTTCATAGAGGAATGAGAGCAAGATTGTACTGAGGGAGACACCGGTGTAAGTAAGTATTTTCTTTCATTGTTATTTAATCGAATTGAAGTCTTTTTCTTTTTTACTCCTGTTTTCGTTTACTTTCCTCTGATGTGTTGCAATCCAAGTGAATCTGATAGCCTCGAGACTGCTTCGCCATTGCAAGTACCCTTAATGGCCTATGATGATGAACAAC
Organism: Agave tequilana; assembly: GCA_038442645.1. Classification (NCBI taxonomy): domain Eukaryota; kingdom Viridiplantae; phylum Streptophyta; class Magnoliopsida; order Asparagales; family Asparagaceae; genus Agave; species Agave tequilana. The sequence goes on along the minus strand of JAVJIF010015488.1, from coordinate 5,311 downwards.
CATTCTTTTGTTAGTTTAGCTTGCCCTTTATTCATAGTGTAGATAGGGAATGGGGAAGATCCTACACGCCATGCTTGATCGCCTTTAAAGACTAGGTAAGTCGTAGCTACGGATGCAGGTATATGAGCACTGAAGAGGTAAGTAATTTTTAGTTTCTTTCTTTTAAATCTTTAGTTTAGATCACCACAATCTCCCACCTCTTTTATCACTTGTTTGGACACATATATTGCATAAATATTATAATATTTCTACATATATTCTGTAATGAATATTACAAATAACTTGTCTTAATGTCTTAATTCATGCAGGGTATGATATGGAGAAGATAATCATGAAATTTATCCAATTAAATTCAAAAGTTCAAAAGAAAAGGGATCGATTCAAATCTAAAGGTTATAGAAGCTATCTTATCTGAAAACTGAATATATCAGATAAGATAATATCATCTCATTTCAAAAAACAAATGGATTATTTGAAGACCCTATCTATTTCGCTGAAGATAAATGAATATCTTATCAATTCTAGAAGACAAATTGAAAATCCAAGAGGATAAATGGATTGAGAGAAGATCAACGGATGAGATGAAGCAATCTAGATTCGGATTCAGGCTAGATACTGTTTAGTATTTTAATCATAACTTTCACTACCGAAGGTCAAATCTGATGATTCAAGATGCTACAGAAAGAGGACTTAAAGGGATACAATTCTTCTGTTGATCACTCGTTCAAATTCTATTAGTTGATAAGTAATATTAAGCAATTAACACGCCAATAGCCTGCAGATCAGAATTGAATTTCTAGATAAATCAAATCAAGTTTGGAGATAAGGGAAGAATTCAAATTCAGAAATATCCAACTCTTCCTATCTTCATATGCGTTCTATCCCTCTAATTTTCTCCTATAAATACCCTCATACCTCGAAGGCAGAAAACACACCATCTCAGAGAGAGCTTTAGTTTAGGTTTTTCTTTTCTTCTTCAATGTAATTTTATTTTTTATTTTATTTTTAGGCTAGAGAGAGTTACATGATCAAAAGAGAGGAAGAGTTATTGTAGAGTGACACTATTGTAATCTTTTCTTCAAGAAGCTTATATTGAAGGTGACAATCAATGAAGGTTTTCCAGTTTTCTTCGTTGTGCTCAATCTCACCGAAGTCTTTCTTTCCTTTGTTCTTTTTTACTACTTTGCTTTACTCGATGCTAAGGTATAAAGTATAAATTTCATTTGTGGTTCAATAGTAGAGGTAAATATTCTTCTTTTATTTCTTTTTATTTCTAATCTTTGCATCACACATTTCTTTATCTCTTTTTGGTTCCCTTTCTTTTATAGATAAAACAACAACGATACCATCATCTCTTCTTCTACCATCTCCTTCTTAACTTAACTTAATATTTTTATTTTCTTTTTATAAACTGAGAAGATAAGTATTAACTAGTTTTTGTAAATTAAAAGAAGAAACTTACATAACGCTTCCATCGTTGTCCCTCCCTGTGGATCACGACCCGTTAGCCCTAAGCTACAGGTAGAATTGAGGACCTAGCACTGTTCCTAAAATTTTTTATTTTCTGTGCAGGTTTGGCTCGATCAAAATTTTGGCGCCGTTGCCGGGGAGGGACAGTAAGTTTTCTTTCTTCTTAATTACTTTAACAGTTTTACTCTTTTTCTTCTCGGTCTTGATGTACAGAGGCTAATTATAGAAAACTGGAGCTGCAGGGGACATATTGCTACTCTGTACCTCTACCCAAGAAGGCAGAGCATCAGAGCCCACAACTGTGGTGAACTACTAACTAAACCTCTAGCAGGTTGCTTTACAGATTAGCTCTCTGCAGTTATTAGTTTATTTATTTAACTCACTCTGTACATATTCCTAATCAACAGTAACTTGTTGCTTTGTAAATGCTAAAAAAACGTTTAGACTCTTGCATCTTAGGGCATTTGTCTATTTTGTTTCTTTACATTACTGTTGAAGAGTGCTGGAGCAAGTATGTGTGCATTGCATATAGTTTAGGAAACATATTTTGAGTGATTCATATTTCTTGAATGTTACCTTTTGCTTTATACTTGTACACTGCACTAAAAAGACTAAGGGCATATCCTTAAACAAGATAAGGTTGGGAAGTCATTATCCTTCCTTAGCCTAAAAATCATCTCCTCACTCACTAATCCAGCCTAACATAAAATTGAGTATACGTTGACCCTAGGGACATCTCGGACTCAAATAGGGATTGACCTAAGGGGGGAGTTGTTAGAATTTGACTCTTGCCAAATCAGTGTCTAAGGTTGGGGATTTAGGGGCGAAACCCCGAAGGCTGGTGGTTTGGCATAATTAGGCCCGTTGCTTAGGCACGGATACCTCCCACCAATCTTGCCCTACCTGGCCGATTAACTTGTGGTCAGGTTCTACAATATACCTCCTGTGGATAATCAACAGTTAGGAGTCGTCTAGGTCTAAGCTCTACCCTAACATAGGCTAGATTTTTCTTTATTTTCTTGTTTGTTTATTTGTTTGTTACTTGTTCTTGTGAAAATGGATTATAATTACACTTATTCTGATTATAACTTAAATCCATATTTCAACCCAACCTCTTTCAATTCGGATATTACCAACCCGGTATTACATAACTCTAACCAACCAAGTATGCCAGATTGGTCTTATCCAAATCAATATATGCCCCAATCCCAGTACTATGAACAAGAATGGGACAATCATCACCACTCTTCATCGAGTCAGTGGGGATACAACTCCCCTGAGTCTTACTATCAACAACCTTACTAATAAACAGCTTCAATAATCCATACCAAGACCAACCTATAGAAGAGAAGTCTTCTTTAGAAAAGACATTTGAAGCCTTTCTTAAGTCCACACGACAAGTACAAATCATAGCGGACTCAATTCTCCCAAACAATTCCCAAATCCAAGATCCTTACTCTAATTTTCAAGTCCAACCACAATAAGAAGGACCTCTTGACTTAGAAAAGAATATGGAATTCATGATTCAGTCCCAAAATGATTGTATTCAATCCCAAATGGATCGTCTCCAATCTCTCAATAGGTTAGAAGCAAAAGTGAGTCATTGGGTTAAAACAATTAATGATAGGAATGAGGAAACTCTACCTAACACATTTTCGATCATTCCTGATTCTCCTAGCCATATTGACGAAGAATCATGGTATCTTGGAGATTTTAACCAAGATTCGATTTCACCACGTAATTTTGAACTTGACCAATATCAACCCATAGATAAATTGGCAAGTTTTTATTTCAATGAGATTGAGATTGAACTTGAAGATGAATGTGATACGATTCCCAATATTGTTATTCAGTTCCACTTTTTGAATCAATGCTGACTCCAATTTTCTTACCCGATTTGCACCCAATTCCGAAGCCAACACTGATTCCTATCCCCGTAGAACTTGAACATGAACCAACTATATTGGATAGTCATATTCTATTGTTGGAAAATAAATGTGAACTTGAATTCTATGATTTGAATCAAATCCATGAACCAACTCCGACTCTCGAACCTAAACTTGATTTGAGTTTTATTCCCGAGTCAGTATCGGTTTCTATTCCCTTCATTGTCGAGCCCAAATCATCCATTCCACAAAATCATATTCCATTTTGGACCAAGGTTTAGATCAATATGACTCTGTGATGATATCCCAAGACTGGTCATATAACCGGGATAAATTTCATGCTAGGATCTTGCATGATCCTATTCATATTGGGAATTATAAAAATGTTAATAGGAAAGAGGTTATGAAAGGTGGGTTCCATGAAAATTTACAGTATCTAGATTGGACAGAAACCCTTGGCCCAATAAGACCACCACCGGAACCACCACCTTGAGGTGAAAAATTTCCTTCCCTTTCTCCTTTTTCATGTATTATTGCATTTCATTCATACATTGAGGACAATGCATGAGTTAGTGTAGGGAGGGTTTACTAACATCTAACTTTACTAATTTAAAAAAATAATAATAATATTTAAACTTTTTGAAAAGAAATAATACTTTGATTTATTTTTGTAACAAATTAAGTTAATTTTAAGGAATAAGAGGATCATAATTAGGATTTCTTATACTTGGTCAAAATAAAATTATTTGTTTGATTTTGAGGTTAGAAAGAAAAATTGAAAAAGTAATTTAGTCTTGATTTTACCTTGATGAAATATGCATACTTTATACACTTACATACTTAGGGTTCAAAAATAAAAATTCTTATGCCTTATAAAAAAAAAAGAGAAGAAGAAAAAAAAGAGAGAAAAAAAAAGGAAGAAAAATATATATTATATATAATAAGATCCTATGATTAAGCTGGATTTTTGCGCCTCATAAAGCATAATTATTCACGCCTAAAAGTGGTTCATATCATCAAATAAATCCTTAATTTTTGTGGCCTTATTTGCTCGAGTCCTAAGTCCTTGGGGTGTTATCTCACCCGATGCCCTAAAACCGTCTGATTTGGGAGACACCGACTAAGGCTCGTTACATGGGCGAATTAGAAAGTCTAATAGAGCTAAGGAATATTACCGCCAAATGTAAAAAAATAATAAATAGATATATATAATAATAAGGCATAAGAGTTAGAGTTGATGAATCCTGAGCCAAATTTTCACGGTCACAAAATGCATATGACTTAGGGTAAAATAATAGACTAGATGAGAAATACAATTTTAATCCTTACCTTGATTGAAAACAAGTTTTTGAATAAAAACTAAGTTTAGAAATGACTAAGTTTTGATAATCCTATGACTTATAGATTACTTGAAATTTTACATTAATACTTCAAATATTTTTTCCTTTCAAAAATGCGTTTTTAAAAAAATACTAACAATTCATTTCTTTTTTGGATTTTGTGGGTGCAATCCATTGAAAACCCTCACGAGACAAAACTCGTCCTCTAGGGTAACCTAGAGGTTTAACGGCTTGTTGCACGTGCTAAGTGCAACCGTGATTCTTACGAAAGTGAGTTTAGTTTTTCTTCTCTCTTTATTTTGCTCGAGGACGAGCAAAAGATAAGTGTGGGGGTGTATTTGGACACATATATTGCATAAATATTATAACATTCCTACATATATTCTGTAATGAATATTACAAATAACTTGTCTTAATGTCTTAATTCATGCAGGGTATGATATGGAGAAGATAATCATGAAATTTATCCAATTAAATTCAAAAGTTCAAAAGAAAAGGGTGAAATCACCTAGAGGGGGGGGTGAATAGGTGATAATGCTAATCTAGTGAACTTAATGCGGAATTTAAAAACTAAATTGCAATTACACTAAATGCAACCAACAAGTGATGCACACA